>JAPDRQ010000121.1:0-93247 GCA_030247915.1 Neophaeococcomyces mojaviensis
TTTGTAGTCTCTCATGATGCTTGAAGTAGATGCTAACACTCTTACAGAGGTAGTTGTGAACTGCCTAAAAGACACAGGCTGATACAGAGTCCAGTATTGCCCTCTCGGACGGAAGCATTGAATTGAAGTACGTACCAGAAATCTGCAGCTCAACGTAGACGATTGCATTAAGCTCGCCGCATTTCTCGGTCATTCTGAAGAGGAAAAGCACGGCATGAGGTACTGTTTCCGGCCATTCACCAGCGGGACGGGATCTACAAAAAGAGTTTTGACGGAGTGATTGGTGCAAAACTTCGAGAGCTTTTTGTGGGGCATTTACAACAAAGCTATGCATGCAGTTTGACGTACTGCATAGCTGATCTACCTCATGCTGTTGGGAGCTCATCTTTAGTGCAAAGTCTACAGCCTGCAAGGTAAGAGTGAGAAGGATTTAATAGTGCTTCAGTCGTATGGATCGATCGTTCTTCTTAGGGTTGAATCAGACGCCGTCCGTGCATGTCATTGCAGCTTACGCTCAAAACACATCAGCAGTACAGCTTAGCCGTTGACGATAACACCGCCGTTTGGATGCAGAGTCTGACCGGAGATCATGCTGCTATCCGCGCTCGCCAAAAACACAACGCAGGTGGCCATCTCGCTTGGCTGTCCAGGTCTGCCCATAGGTGAAGTGAACTGGTCCTGAGCATCTTTGTCCATGGTGGCGGGAATGAGGGGTGTCCAAACCGGACCTGGAGCAATGGCATTGACTCGAACGCCCTTGGACATTTGCTGATTGGCCAAACCTCGAGTGAAAGAAACAATTGCACCCTTTGTCGTTGTGTAGTCAAGGAGATCTGGTCGTCCGATATAGGCATTGATGGAGGCGTTGTTGATGATGGTGTCACCTCTTCCCATCTGAGGCAGCAGTCCTTTTGATAGGTGGAAGAAGGGATGAATATTGGTGTTGAAAGTTTTGTACCACTGCTCAGCTGAAATGTCGCTGATGTCCTTCTGCATCATCTGGTAGGCGGCATTGTTGAAGAGAATGTTGACCTTGCCGAGGGTCTCGATGGCCTTCTTGACAAGTATCTCGCAGTTCTCTTGTTTGGTAAGATCTGTAGGAACCAAGTGGCATTTACCGCCGTGCTGCTCAACCGTCTTCTTGGTAGACTCGGCATCGTCCTGCTCTTCGGGCAAGTAGGCAATCATGATGTCGCTTACTCCCTCCATGGCAAACAAGATAGCGGTCGCTCGTCCAATGCCGGAGTCACCACCCGTGATGAGGGCTTTCATTCCCTTGAGCTTGCCCGCCGCCTTATATGTCTGGTAACCGCCATCCGGGGTGGGCAACTTGGTGTCGACGGGTTCGATAGGTAATTGACTTTGATACCCAGGAACATCTTGATGTGTGATAGGCACCTTGTGACCTAGTTGCCGTTAGCATAATTCTTCAAAAGCCAGCTGGAGGACATGCCCTGCTCGAATTGAGAGTCGTCGGTGTTGGAGGCACTTTTCACTACGTTCTTGACTGTTTCCATTTTGAAGGATGTATCACGTTCTACTTAAGTGGTTTGAAAGAATATCTGACCTGTGTGACTACTTGTAAGATGTGCAAGAAGGGGGACAAATATAGCTTTCAATTTCACCATAAGACGCATGTCATTTGCATGTCATTTGCTTTTCCGTCGCTTTGCTGCTGGTGATGTCACGCCACGAGTCTCACAGTTACCTCATATCATTTAGTCCTTGTCAATCGGATCGTCAGTCCGCAGGTGGTAACTATGTTTCCAGTCACGGTTCGAGATGATTTGGGGAACATTTTAGAACAAAGTATCAGAATGATGCATTCTCTCATCGCGGGTTGCGTGCAGCTGAGAAAAGAATTTTTTTCCTGGAACACGTCAACGCGCTTTTGCAGGACCCCTCAACGCGTCTAAAATAGTGCCTTGTATGACGCGTAAAGTGGGTAGGCCTTCTGGTTTCAGACTCGACAGCTACAACACCTCAGAAGATTTCAGTTCAATTTTTTGCTCTCCATGTCACCAGCTAGAATCATTTTCAACCGGACAAGAAAATGGTAATGTGTGTTTCGAAAGGCTATTTCCTCGTATCCAAGTACGTCCACGCCCTCCTACGTCTTTAATCCTTTACAGGTCCTTCCAATGGCTTGCACGTACTCCAATGAGCGTTTCATTCGGGTTGCACTAGGAGCGTCTTTTAGGGACCTACAAGTCTCCGAATGGAGACCATGTTTGGTGGCATCCTGAATACATGTTCAGTTCCGACTGCTAAGATGTCGAGATTGTATCGACCATGCCGCCTCTTCGAGCTCTCACCTCTGGACTCACTCTAGACTCCTAAAGGTACCGTTTGCTCTGCTTCCTCTTACTATACAATATTATAATATTTTTCTATAGTTTCAGTAGCGTCAAAGTGACTTTCCTCCTACTGTCACGAGTGCTAAGCTGGCCCTTATCAAGCTTCGGCCTTCGGCTAGCATCAGACAAAGGCTTATAAGCATATGCGCCGTACTGCGATGTCGCGCAAAATCCTGACAAAAGACATCTACTTGTGTACGGAGGTATCTAAAGACCCTAAACTGCACCTATAGCTCTCTCAGGAAAGTATTAGAGACGACTCGGCAGGTCTACTATAAGGTAAATGGCGAGATGGCTAAGATGCTGCAGGAAACAAAACCACAAAGTAATCTATACTATTCAAGTACCTTTAGCACTTGAATACAGAGACGATCATCAAACGTTTTTGTTTTGCTACCGTTTATATCTTAGGTACCAATATTTCTTTCTGGCCTAAGCTCGATGGGATATTGAATCCTGTTAAAGCAGCTAGCACGAGCGCTTCAACCCCTACTCGTAGCGTTGGCTGTATCAAAGGTGCGAACCCGGATGAATGGTTCATTGGTATGGGCGGCAAATCCGCATCAGGGCGTCCCTCAAGATCAAAGCAACTCTGGTCCGAACATCCGAGATGCCAAAACACGTAAGGCTGTCCTGAAGATAAGTTCGGGAAATCTTCAGCAATGGTCGAAATAGCGATCTCTGGATTGAGTTTCTGTCCAAAGTGCTCGGCGAAACTATCTTTGAGGAGGCTTGTGAGTTTGAGGTCATTGATTGTTAAAGGAAACGTGCGAGTTGTTGTAAAAGTTGGCGTTCGAGGTGCATTGCTAGCTTGACATTCAGCATTGATAATGCGACGTATCGATCTTCGTAATTGGTCTCTTGTCTCATGCTTGATAAACCGTATATCAACACCAACTTCGAGGTCGTCCGGTATAATGTTCTCTGCAACACCCGCGCTCAAGGGAACGGCGGTCAAAACAGCGGTATCGCCTGGAGCTAGCTCCCTACTGACAATTTGTTGTAGACGTACTATGCAATTAGAAGCCAAAAGTCCAGCATCGATGGCGCGATGTGGTTGAGAGGCATGTCCCCCTCGTCCATATATCTTACACCTCATACTTTCTGCTCCAGCCATAATAGTGCCGCTTCGGAGACCGATTACTCCAGCTGGCAGATTTGCTACTACATGTTGTCCGAACAGATAGTCCGGTTGGGGGATTTTGTCCCAGAGACTGTCGTCAACCATCGCTTGAGCACCAGTTCCACGCTCCTCAGCTGGTTGAAATAGTACAACTAAGGTTCCGGACCAATGATCTCGGGCTCGTGATACAAGGACTTCTGTTGCTGCGAGAAGGCAAGTTGTGTGCATATCGTGACCGCACGCATGCATGACCGGTCTTTGAATTCCGTCGATGCTCGAAATAGCAGTGCTCTGGTAAGGGAGACGTGTAGTCTCCTGAATTGGTAGTGCATCAATATCGGCTCTCAGCAGCACAGTTGGTCCGTCTCCATTCTTGAAAACTCCAACGACGCTATGGCCTCCGATTCCAGTATGAAGTTGCACCTTATCCCATGCTGTGAGCCTTGACCGAATCAAATCACAGGTCTTCGACTCGGCATTCGAAAGTTCTGGATGTAAATGCAAATGCTTGTAAAGCTCTTCATAACCAAGGAAATCTTTCAGCATACAGTTGGCGACAACGTCTGAGACCCGATCCATCATGTTGGCCTATCGTGATACAGGCAAATCGAAGAGTTCACTTACAAAGGAGCGGCTCAAACACCGAGAGGACAAAGAATTCTGGTGGTGAGGGTGGTTGCAGCATTAAGTGATATTGCTGCCAGTGTGGAAAGTTCACCAAGTTGCGGATTCGCTGTTTTTTCAGGATCTCCGCACTTTGCCCGATAGGCCCAAGCTGCCCACTAAGGATCCATTAAGGATTTGGCATGAGATCTAAACGCCGAGGCGATCGATCGGCTGTCCAACAACTCAATGCACCTGCTGACAGTGCCCAAGATCAAGGAGGCGGTGTTCAAGATAAAGCGCTGGCACTGGATGGAATACTTGAGGTAGCATAGAAGGAGCTATGGTCCATGGTGAAACCGTGGATCTACAACATCCTCACAGCATTAGTTCTTGTGACCATATCCCGCAATTGTGGCGGCAGTTGAAGATTCTTCCATTGCGCAAGCAGGGCAAAGACAACTACTGTGTATCCAAAGCCTATCAGCTCATCTCGCAGCTAGAGGGACGGTCCGCCACAAGAGATAGCTCTTCCTTCTCAACATGACCTCGGCGTCCTACAATGCCCTGGGATAATGTCGAGAGAAGGTCTACATGAGAACAAACTCCTGGCGGCAAGCTACTTGAGTGACAACCGATCCTTTGCCTACTCCGTCAACAGTTGCAGCGAATATGGGAATAGGCAATACTTCTTCGCAGAAGATATAGGCAAGGATCGTCCGAAACGGCTCGAAAGCTGATCAAAGAACCGCATCTGCTTTATTGCAACTGGCTCAAAGTGGTGTTGGTGTTTTGGCTTTGCGCGGAGCTGAGCCAGCGAATGCCTCGATTTGGCGGCAAAACCCCACAAGCAGCATTCTCAGGCATTGTCTGACATCCGTCAAACTGGGTTTACAAGAGTAAGCCACAAGGCTCTGGCGGCTTCTTGCATGGCGATACAAGATATCTGTGATGAGAAGCTGTCGCAGAGAGCATATTCATTGACGAGTTTTTAAGTATCAATTTTTCGCAAGAGCCAAGGCTCACCTTCTCGTACGCCCTTGTCTGGCATGGAGGCATTGCCTTCAAGTTCCCTAGAAATGCATTCTCTTCTCCTTTTCAACTCCATAAGAAGCAGATCCTCTCAGCTAATAGTTGATGGCAGATGCTCCGGTGACTTTAATTGGAATCCTCTCGGATTTTCACGAAATGAAGGAAGCCATGACGTGCTCCATTACCAGCGTAATCCATGAGTAACGTCAAGTTTCATTGTTATTGCTCTGCATGTAGTGTTTGAGAAATGGACAGAGCTGTAGCGGTGGACAAGTTAGTGCTATTGCACCCGCCCAATCGCTAGTTAGAAAAAGCTTTTAGTTACCACAAAGTACGTAAGCCTCAACACTCGCTTGAGCACTTAGACTGGGCAACTAAGCCGACAGTGGGGTGTTGGAGCAAAGCCCATGAACTGTAGGTGTGGCTCCTCAGCAGGCAACACTGATGCAAAAGTGCTTCTACTCGTTTCCTTCATTGTTTGTTTGAGATGGCGTCTCAGTACCAAACTGTGTTGGCAGTAAATTGTTAGGTCAGAAAACAGACTGTGGGATGGCTGAGTGTACAAGCAAAAGCATCCGATCGAAGCATTGACTGTTGTCTGGTTGTTGCATGACATGGCTCTAGATGGACACTGCCTGCGGACTATAATTGATCACCGAAGTTGTGGACTTTTCGAAATCCGAGCTTCATCGTGCTGCCAAGACCTGTCCTTCGGGGCCGAATTTTCACTTCTCCCGGGCTTATATCATCCCTTTCGCTAATAAAGTCCTTTTTTGCATTTGCAATGCATCAGACTAAACCGAATGCGCTCTCATGGTGCTTTGTTCTACCAAGCTTGTCGAGCCTCAGCAAGAATCGGGCCTAGTAAACCATGTGGTCTTCGATTGGTCCGGGCCCGAGCAGGTTCGAAAAGGTAAGCGAGTACGTGCCAGGCAGTAACCGAAAAATGAAGCATCAGATGCTACAGAATTGTTGTATATGCTTGGGTGCTGTCTTCGATTTTCTGAATCATTCTTTTATCATGCCGAAGAATCAAGCCTATACTTTCACTAAAGAACCCCCTACTGTCCTATAGCCTTGGACAAAGATACCCTTCTCGCGACCACCAAATTTATCCTATTCAGGTCGTACCAAAATATGGCAGACCATCATCAGACAAATTCAATATCACCTGCGGCTGCTACAACACCTCCATCCACCGCATCGACAGTGTTAGAGGATAAGTCCGAGCCTCCCAAAGAAGATGAAATCGAGTATCCGCCTCTTCGCCGAGTTATCCTTATCATGATTGGTCTCTTCGCCTCCATCTTCCTCGTGGCTCTTGACCGCACAATCATTGGCACCGCAATCCCAACCATAACGAACGAATTCAACTCTCTAGGCGATGTAGGCTGGTACGCCTCCGCCTACCTCCTTACCATGTGCGGCTGCCAACTTCTTATTGGTCGGATTTATACATTCTTCAACGTCAAAGTTGTCTTTCTTGCCAATATTATCATCTTCGAGATCGGCTCCGTCATTTGCGGTGCAGCTCCAACATCAACAGTCTTCATTATCGGTAGAGCAATAGCAGGTATTGGGAGCTCAGGTATCTTTGCTGGCGCCATTCCGATCTTCGTCTACATCCTACCTCTTGAGAAGCGACCAATGTGGTCAGGCATTTTTGGAATGGTCTTCGGCATCTCTTCTGTCGTCGCACCTCTCCTTGGCGGTGCATTCACGGATAACGTTAGCTGGAGGTGGTGCTTCTACATCAACCTCCCCGTTGGTGCCGTTTCGATGTTCATCGTTTTTTGGGTGCTTCAGCTTCCACCTCCGAAGGACGATAATATCAGTTGGAAGCAGAAGCTTATCTCCCTTGACCCCATCGGCACAACTCTTTTCTTCCCCAGCATTGTATGCCTTCTCCTGGCCCTGCAATGGGGTGGTGTCACATACGCCTGGTCCTCCGGCCGCATCATCGCCCTGCTCGTCGTCTTTGGTGTCCTCTTTCTCGCATTTGTTTGCGTACAGCTTTGGCGAAAGGAGACTGCAACTGTCCCCCCACGCATTTTCGCGAACCGGAACATCTCCGCCGGCATGCTATTCACATTCGGCACCGGATCTGCAATGATGGTAAGTAAATCGTTTCACAGTATATCAGGATGATAAAATCTAATTTACTCTCAGGTAATGATTTACTTCCTCCCCATCTGGTTCCAAGCCATCAAAGGCGTCAGCGCCGTCAAATCCGGCATCATGAACCTCCCCATGATCCTTGGCCTTGTCATCGCGTCCGTCGCAGCTGGAGTACTCACCCAGAAAATTGGATACTACATACCTTGGATGTACGTCTGTGCCATCCTCATGCCCATTGGTGCAGGTCTGGTGAGCACATTCACCACGACAACAAACCACTCCAAATGGATCGGCTACCAATTCCTCTTCGGCTTCGGACTCGGCATGGGCCTACAACAGCCCGCCGTTGCTGCTCAAGCAGTCTTCTCACGCAAAGACGTGCCAACCGGCGTCGCTCTGCTCTTCTTTTGTCAGTCTTTGGGAGGCGCGATCTGCTCGTCCATCAGCAACAATCTCTTCGCGAACAAGTTAGCGCAGGGCCTAATCGGGGTACCAGGCGTTGATGTGGGTACCGTAGCGAATGTCGGTGCGACGGATTTGAGGCATTATGTCCCGATTCAAGCGTTACCTGCTGTGCTGGAGGCGTACAATGTGGCGCTGAGGCATGCTTTTTATGTTGCGGCGGGAACGGCAAGTCTGAACATCCTCGGCGTGTTGCCTATGCAGTGGTTGAATATCAAGAAGAGTAAGAATGCGAGTGGGCAAGGGAAGGCAAGCACGAAGGAGAAGGATGTGGAGATCGGGAAGGAAGAAGTGAAGGCATGAGATGGGAATAGGTATAGACATGAAAAAGGATAGTGAAACAGTCAAAAGGCTTTCACGTTGGACGTGTATTAGATATGTATCAACTCAGCTCAGTTCAAGCTGTTTCGTTGTATTTGATGTGAACAAATTTTTTACCCGTGAAGTCTTGATACGTGTGCAAATCATACGTCTTTTTGACAAGCAAACCTACTACCAACCAGAGGTCATCCTTATGGCTGTTCAAATTCCCCTGAACGCCAAGGCATTACCCCCAGTTCAGCACTGCCTTAATTGTCCTGCCCTCTTTCGTATCTTTCATTGCGCTCGCAAAGTCTTTGATGTCGTAATTGGTGATAATATTCTCAAGAGGGTAAGTCCCTTTGTCATGCTGATCAACCAGATAAAGAGCCATCTAGAACGAAAAGGCAATAGGTTAGCTTAATCCTTCCCGGATCCCGAAGGACCAAGTGGAACAGATCTTGGTTACTTGCCTCACGAGTAATAGATTCGCCCTGATGGCAGCCGACATATTGCCTCCCCATCACGAGATGACTGAAAACATCTACCGAGGCACGCTTACCGGGTGGGGGTGCACCAACTGAACATGCGCGTCCGCGCATCCCTAGAGAATCTATCATCGTCTCGATAACCTTCGGAACGCCCGAGCAGTCCAAAGCAAACTGAACGCCGTTAGGAGGGCAGATCTTCTTGATTTCTTCTAGAACGTCCACTTCCATGCTATTGATGGTTGTTGTCGCGCCTAATTCTTTCGCCAATGCCAATCAAGAAGGTTGGATGTCCACAGCGATGATCTCTTTGGCCTGACGAATCTGACACGCCATGATGGCACTCAAACCTATGGAGCCGACGCCGAAGATGGCAACGGTGCTTCCTGTTTGTACGTTCAGAGTGTTCAGAATCGCGCCGGCTCCTGTCTGCAAGCCACAACCTAACGGGGCGAAAAGTGCCAGTTCGACGTTCTGGGGCAATTTCACCAGACTGTTGCAGTTGACGACTGCAAGGCGTGAGAATGAACTTTGGCCGAAGAAGTGCCCGTGGAGTTTTGAGCCATCCTGGAGAGAGAGAGCCGAAGTGCCATCGCTGCGTTGGCCACCAAAGTTCAAAGCCAGCAGATACTCACAGTATGGTAAGTGGCCAGACTCGCACTGGCTGCACTTATTGTAAAATGCATAGCTGAGAAGAACTTTGTCGCCTTTGGCTACTTCATTCACGTCGGATCCGGTTTCGATCACCACTCCTGCACCTGGGTTTGCGCGTTAGCATAAGAGAACAACCAACACAAGAAATTTACTGGTTGCCTACCCTCATGCTCAAAGACTGCCGGAACTTGAGCTGGCAGAATCCCTGTGGCACACGAAAGGTCTGTGTGGCAGATACCAGTGGCATGAATTTCCACTAGTGCTTCATCTGGCCGCAGCGCGTCGAGTTTGATGGTCTCTAGAGCGAACGGACCATTGATCTCTCCGAGAACAAGGGCAGTGGTCTCGCGAGACATTGCGATAATTATGCTTCGGTGTCGCTACTGTATCATTTGGTGTTAGTTTTTGCTGTAATCTACTGCTTGCAAGATGTCGAGTCCTGATTCTGTTCATAATACTTTACCGCATAACGTCATACGACCTGATAACAACGTCTTGTGCTTGATCCGAAGACCCCGCAGCCTCGGGCGTGTACTGCTAGCCGAATTCGTGGTGGTCGATCCCGAGTTGTGTGGGTAGCCAGCTTCAAAATCTAGAACACCTTTGCCTCAGTATCAGACAGGAGGGACATCGGACTTATGACATGGAATAGCCACGTAAGCATGCCTTTTTTTCCTGGTAAAGACTGGGGGCCCTGCAGCTCCAGGTCTGTGACATTTGCTATCGGGCTCATCGGTCCGAGTTGTTCTTCTATTGTTGGAGCATTCCGAAAGTGAGGTGCCAAGACCAGCATCGTTCCGATTGGTTGCTCCGAGCTGCCAAGCCTGGTGTCCCTTCTGGATTGGAGCGTGCTCTGGAAGTGGATGTGCAAACATGTTTGTAACCCTTTTGTAGCAGTTTGTAAAACCAGATTTGTGTAGCAAGCTCCAGAAGATCAGTATTGTTCACGAGTCCAACATAATTATGTATTGATCATCGTTAGATCCCGACATCGATCTTATTACTACCGGAATGTTAGGACTCATTAACTAGTCCCAAGGGTCGTGAGCAATCTATGTAGTGGACCTGAAGTCCACCAAAATTCATTGGCGCCATGTCAAAATCTTAATTTGAAGGCTAGCTTGTCTGTTTTGTCATAGATGTACCTCGACACATAGTCGGGCACGCATTAGTCTTTGATAGTGAAAACCAAGTCGCCAGCAGGATAATCGCTGCTCTTGTTGGGTATCTGTAGCGCGATTTATCTGTAGGCTGAACTGAAGTCTACAGAAGCGAAGCGTCAGGTACTGTATATATCGATCTTTGTGGAATGCAGCTGTCACAGTGAAGTTGAATAAGATGTGGCACCGAATATGAAAAAAGATCGAGGAGACGGTTGTTATGATAGCGTCGCAGAGAATGCCGAAAGATATCTATGTCGGCAGGGGTAATGGTGCCAGTTATCCATATTGTAACTCTACACAAGCTCTGCGGTTGCCCTACTCAACGCTGATACAAACCTTTCCAATGTGTCCACCACTTGCAAGGTAGTCGTAAGCTGCTTGGACTTGATCAGGACCAAATCCGAAAACTTTTTCGACAGGAGGTTTAAGCTTTTTCTGTACAACAAACCGCACCAACTCATCCAACAACTGCTTCGATCCAACCTGGATTCCTCGAATAATACATCCCTTGGAGAGAGCAAGCGCGGCAACATCGGGCATGTCTTCTTGCTTGGCAGAAGAGAGAAACCCAATGACGGAAATGAGACCACCCATCGCGATACAGTCAATGCTCTGCTTGATAGTTCCCGATCCACCGTTCTCGAAAATATAGTCAACACCATGTCCTGCAGTGATCTTTCTTGCTTCAGAGGCCCAGTCTGGTGTTGTCTTGTAGTTGATAACGTGATCCGGGCTGTATTTTTCCTTGACTAACTTGAGCTTATCTTCAGATGATGATGTGATAATTGTAACAGCTCCGGCCGATTTTGCCAACATGAGACCCGTGATTGAAACACCACCAGTCCCTGGCTTCAGGTCAGAATCCGTCTTGTTTACACAGACAAACTTGTGGAAAAGTAAATCACTTACCTTGAAATAAAACAGTCTGTCCGGGCTTGAGAGGAATGGCCCCATAAAATGCGTTCCACGCAGTGACACCGGTACAGACCAACGCAGCCATTTCAGGGTAGGTTAAGCCCGAATCCTCAGGAATCTTGGCCACAGCGCTTGCCGGCAAGGCAACATATTGTCGGAGTACGCCATCAACAGGACCTCCAAGACCGTGATTCCAGTCAAGCTGTGGGCCGTACAAATTAGTAGGGTCGAAGTTTCCTATGACACGATCACCGGTTCTGAAACCTTCGACAGCAGAACCAATCTCGACGACATCACCAGCGGCATCGGAGCATGGGACTACCTTATCTTTCACAGGGAAAGGATAGTTTCCATTAGAGACTACCACGTCGCGGAAATTGAGAGCGACTGCACGGATCTTCACCAATACTTCGTGCTTGTCGATATTTGGCTTTGGCTCTTCTAATTGCCTTAATTGCTCGTGTCCGGTTTGAGCTTGAAGACGATACGCCAAATGGTTGGAGGACATGATTGAGACTTGTCGTAGAAAGAAGATACTTATGGAGTGGGAGTGCAAAGACTAGTGATTCTGGCTCAGAGTAGTGTTGATGATGGATGAATCTCCTGTAGAGACAGCTCCCCTTTTATATGTCTCAAAATTGTGTCCGAGTGGAATAGACATGACGACACGGCTATAGATGGAATAGCGGCTTCCGGAAGACCCAGCACTCAGTTCTGATATGCACAAAAATTTCCATGAAAAAATGGTGATAATAAGGGTTATTGTAGATGGAAATGGCATCCATATGGAAACGGTAAACCTAAGCACCGGAAGCACCTGCACACAAAATTCGTCACGTGTCGTTGTAAGCCTGATCTGTGTTAGATCAGTGGGACGACTTTCTCCACCAAATGATGATGCAATTCTAGCCGGTGGCACAGTTTGCCCGCATTAATTGCATTCTCAAGACCTTCTGCCCGGCTGCTTCATCGTTGAACGCTGTCATCAATTCTATTCGTTTGTTAGTCATCGATTGTGCAGGTGTGGTGAGCAAGAACGATGGCTAAGCCAATTCGGAATCGCTCGCGCCTTGGATGGTGAGTGGATCAGGAGCAACGCCATTACACATTGATTTTTTGTTGTCATTCCTATGCTTGGTAATATGGCTTCGTCATTGCTGATGGCGACCACATTTTAGTTTGACATGCCGACAACATCGGCTCAAATGTATGTGATCTGAGGTCTTCTATTTCTGTACTACTTGCAATCAGCGTTGGGGTAGAATAGTATCATGCCAATAACAAGTATGCGAAACTCATGCGCTACTCGATACAGGTGACGAAGAGCGGCCTGAGTGTTGGAATTGCATCCGTCTAGGAAGAACGTGTTCTTGGGGCTTGCAGATATTGTATCACTCCTCAAGAACTTCTCACCTTTCCGCGACCGACTCTGAAGCTCTGCGACGGATAGAAGCACATCGAATCTGGCCGTCGGAACTACAGGTAAGCTTTCATTATTTATTCTCTATGGTAACACACATCCAAGCTGGATGCAATTCTCTAAGCACATCAAAATTCACACTCAGGTACCTGTCTTTCTGATTGTGATAGTTCATTAACGAAACTGCGAAAATCGAGGATTACTATGCAGTAGTCGCAGGCCGTGATGTCAACCCCCGGTACAATTACCGTACCAAGTCCTGCAGCGATGTCACAGTGTCAAGAAATGAAGGGGTGCAAGCTTCAACGACATCGAGAGATAATTCAGTGCCCCCATCGGGGCCCAGAGAGCTCACATCACTTTCAACTCTAGGCTATGCGGCAGACAAGGGTGTCTTTAGCATCTTGAATGAGCGTCTGAAAATGGATGGCCCAAGAGTTTTTGTTCCTACTCAACAGTATTGCAGCGTGATTCCTGACCAGCCTGTTTACACTTCAGGAAATCACGTTTCGACAGTGGACCCACATTACCAGCGTAGCATCCAGACAGTGCCAGCTCCAGTCTCTCTAGCAACGAACGTCTGGCCTATCAACGATTATATGAAGGGAAGATTATTGTCATTGCATTTTCGGAAGACATCTAAATGGTGCGAGACAACTGATTCCCTACGACATTACTCTATCCGGTTTGGGCACATGACCAAACCATTTTCAGCATTTGCCGTTGCTGCGACGACACTTGCAGCAACTCAAGAGCCTCTGTTGCAGGATCACTCTGAGTGGGTTAGTGAAGAGTTGCACAGATTTGCAGTGCACACGATTCAACTCTGTAAATTGCACAGCCACGAAGTACTATTGGCGACCATTCTCCTATGCTTTTACTGTTTTTACTCCCAGAAATTTGAAGCATTTGATTCACATCTTCAGAGGCTGCTCAAGCTCAATCAAGAACGCTGGAATGAATTTTCTGACGACTTGACATATGCTTGCTTTTGGGCTGTTGCGCGCTTGGGTAGGTAGTCGCAATAAAATTTATGCCCTGAGTGGGGTTGGCTGATGAATAGATAGATATATGGAATTCGTACATCTGCGCTCGGCGCACTGTGCTGCCAATAGACCTATGGTTGTTGACACCGCAGGGGCTCAAAACCGATATCCCACCACAAGACAGTTACTCCCACGAAGCAGTTCAAAGCCTTGCACTTATTATCAACGAGCTTGCCAATGGGCCTAGTTTGAGTAGATCGGGCTTGTTGTCAAAGTTTTGGAAGGATTGTCAAACGTGGGTAGTTGAAGCTCCGCAATGTGTTCGACCTGTGGTGGAGGTAGAGGCTTGTGGAGAGTCAGTGTTTCCGACAATCTTATTCAGTAATCCATCAGCTGGTGAGCAAGAGAGGCACCACCTTTGTATTCCATCTAATATTTTGCCTGCAGTCTGTGGTAATGTCTACTATCATGCTGCGTGTATACTCCTTTTGGAAATGGGCAAGGTCCCGGACAACTTTTCTGCAATGGTAAAGTATCTTCATCCTTTTACATCTTAGACCAATCTAATATGCCTAATCTATAGTCTTCTCCTACCTGCCATGCTCGCCGTATCGTCGGGATATCAGTCACAAACAATGAAGAGTACGTCCTCTTTAATCTAGATTAACCTGCTGTTAATATTAGTGTAGAACAAACCTGATCAATAGCATTCAACCACTTTGTATTGCTGCACGTCATCTACCCACTAGCATGGAGAAGGCTAAGCTACTCGATCAACTTGCGTACGTAGAGAAATGCACGGGATGGAAGACATCTAGAGAGATGGATGAATTGCGTTTATCATGGGGAGATGAAGGAGTTTAATGGTTTGGAGGTTTGAGCTTGGGATTCTTTAATGGGTGCATGAATCCCTATCAGCAACTAAGGACTGGTTATACGGTTTGTACCTGGCCATTGTTCCATACAAAATTGTGTCTCGATATCGCTGACTGGCCATTGCCATGTTATAACTGTAGGAGGAAGAGGTTCGATTGATACACTGGAACAAGTACAGAGATTATGATATTTCTGATAACGATATTACGCACTCGTTCCATCCTACCTCTTCCATCAAGAAGGTCTATGTAGCCTGACTATCCTAGGTTTTTTTTAATATTGGATTCGTCTTAACTTAGTACGCTAGCAAGGTTAAGTTTCGCGGTATTAAGGAAGTTCTACTCGCCGGCTTTCTCGGTGCCAACATGGGAGTGCATAGAGTGCTCGTGGCTTTTGTTGTCAGTCAGGGCAATTTTGTCGGGCGACAGCCACCAAAATTTTAGTTTCGTAGGCGTCTTAAGATCACAACACCGAGACGATCCGCGTGAGTAATTCACCAAGTTTTCAAACAGGAACGTTGTTGGTTTTGTTACCTTTCCCACGATACGGATCATGGTTCCTAAGATGACTGCTCTTGCGCAGGTGTTGTCACGTGATATGCACGAAAGAAGCACGCGTCGCGTAGGAATTAACCAGGCTTCGGACTTTGCAAAGAGTGACACTATATCAGCTATTCTGTCAAGCCCTCGTCCTAGTAACGTCGCAAGACTGGTCTCTGCTGAGACCGTTCATGCCCTCTGTGGTAATCGACACTATGGTTCAATGGTCCTAAATGGTTGATAATCTGTTATGTAAAGTTGCTGACAACAGCGCGAGCGAAAGCGAATGGAACCACGCTATGGAGGGAACACCGTTGGATCAGAAGCAAAGAGCTATGGAGACACACATATAGGGAATGGTGCGCACGCGCACCTAGGAGACGTGAACATCAATGGGGGGTTACACCTCCATTTCCACTCAGCACTCAGCATCCTCACCGCCACTGACTGCGTCGCTCAGTTCCTAGAACTTAACAGTTCTTTACTAACCACAGGTCCTCGACTGTCTGACGGGGAAGCTTCTACATTACAGACAGAAATCGCCCAAATATTCGACCTTCTCCGCACCTTGCCCATTATCACGACTCAATTTGCTATCATATGTTCACAACCCAAAGAGATCTGCTATGATAACATCGTTGAAAAGGTGCGTCTTCTCATACCCGGTCCTGTCCCCACATGGGCATGAGCAGAGAGATCTGACACAGACAGGCTGTACTGGACCTGGTGGCTTCTGCTCATCGAGATGCTCGCAGTCTCTCCGAACTTCTACAACCATTCATGTCGGCTCTCGAACATAAGTTTCAAGCACATGACTACGAAGGCTTTCAAAGGGATTTCCGTGTGCTATGGAATGAACATGACCTCATTGCAAGACTCCGGACGACTGAAACTCTCCGCATTGAGCTCAAGCAGCGGCTGATTTGGACATTCAAGAAGAGCCGTGGTGGGGTCGCTCAGGAAGGAAGCTCACGAGGGCAATACGAGGGGATTGGTCTTTTACAAGATGTAGACACCAGCAACATCGTCGAGATATTGTCCCTTAGCCGATCGTTAAATAATGGACCGCAGACCATAGCTGCCCTGTTCAAGAAGAGCAACGGCGAAACGCTGACAGTTGCGCCAAGCGTGGTAGACCCAATGGTGTGGGAGAACCACGAGGAGAGCAAGCTAACACGCTATGACGTTCGGGATGATGCTGTAATGGATGACAGCGGGAGCATCATCTGCACCGCACCTGCACCCGACTTCTCCCGCAAGATCAAGGATACGCTTTACTTTCGCGAGGAGCGCGATCGGGAAATTTCAGTGAAAGAAGCACACGGCAAGACTTTCCAATGGGTTTTACAAAGTTCTATGCGTCAGCCAATTTCACCTCTTACCACTTGGCTCAAATTTGGTAAACATTGTTTCTGGATTGAGGCAAAGCTGGCTCTGGGAAGTCTACCTTGATGAAGTACATCTACCAGCAACAGGTCTTCGTCACACACCTGGAAACATGGGCTGCAAAGAGGCAGCTAATGATAGCCACCTTTTTCTTTTGGCATGCTGGCAAGCCCCTCCAGAAATCGTACGAGGGAGTCTTGCGGTCATTGTTGTTTCAAGTCTTGGACAAGAGAGCATCATTAGCACCAATCATTTTTCCAAGGTTGTCGTCCTACCTTTTAAGCAAGAAACCAGATGACGTACTTAGTAGTATTACCTTGCAGGAGTTGCAAGAAGCAGTCGTGTTACTGAAGAAGAACATGCCAAAAGATCTTGCTCTATTTTTGATGATTGATGGCATTGACGAGTACTCCGGAGACCATTTCGACTTTTCCAGGTTTCTCATCCAGCTGTGCGAGCATCCTGCTATCAAGCTTCTGGTGTCGAGTCGGCCGATCGCCGAATGTGTTCGAGTTTTTGCCCTGTATCCGAACCTGCGTCTTCAGGACCTGACTTCAGAAGACATCCGGAATTACGTGGAGGCTGAGCTGATCAGCGACCACTTGTTACATGAGATGGAGATATTAGAGCCTGGTCTTTCGGAGCACATTAAAGATGCCCTGGTCAAGAAAGCATCGGGTGTCTTCCTCTGGATCATACTAGTTGTGAGGGAGCTCCTGATAGGACTGGCAAACTACGATGAGAAACACATCTTGCTGGCCAAGATAGATGAATTGCCGTCCGACTTAGAGGAGCTATACGATCATATGTTCGGCAAGATGAGCAGGCGGTATCAGCAAGAGGCTTCGCTCTTCTTTCAGCTCACCCGTCGCGCCCTGGACGTTCAGAAGTGTCCTCTCACCGCTCTTCAGCTGTATTCAGCCAATCGAAGCTTCATCGGGCATGATCCAGCGTCCACCGTCATGCCTCACAGCGCGATGGAAAGAGCACTAAGAATCAAAGCACTTGAAGGCAAACTGCGAAGTCGTTGTTGTGGATTGATCGAAATACAATACCATGGGCCTCAGGGACCACTGGCAGAGCCAAAGGCGGACTATCTCCATCGCACAGTCTGCGAATATTTGCGGATAGGTGACGTGTGGGACAAGATCACCATGCTTTACAAGCTCTCGGAAGCTGAAACCGATGAAATCCTACTAGCGTCACTAGTTCCAGTCGTAACTTCTGCGTCACAGAACGAAACCAAAACCAACATGCAGAATGTGACTGATGCCATCGAGGCATGTTTCGACTATGGGAACAGGTTGAGCTGCGAATCAGGAGACTTGCAGTATATGCAACATCTCGAAGTTGTTGATACAGCCTTTTCTCGTTGGTGCGAAAGGGCTTCCAGCTCAAGTGTTAGCCCGCATGAGAGGCCCAGCAAATCGATGGGCACGTTCTGTGGCTATGAATCAGCCGTGACCGAATCCTCTAAGCGGGAGAGTACAGTGTCTCTCTTCACCATTAGCAAGCTGAACCTTCCTGTGTACTTTAAGTGGAGGCTCGGCGCTGAATCATATGATCAGGCCACATTGAGCACCTTGCTACTGCACGTCCTGAGCCTCTGCAAGTCTGTGAGCACTACTTCGGGGCTCTTTCCAATATACATACGAAACATCCGGGCTTTACTGCAACGCGGGGCTGACCCAAATTGCCCAGGTAAGATGCCTCCTGGACTCAGGAGCATACCCGCGTTATGCTCTCAGGCTGAAGCTGCTTGTCTCAAGTCTAGAACTCTTACTTCATGGCAGTATTGGTTAAGTGTGTATAATTGCTTACCGGCACACATAGAAATCGTGAATTTGTTGGTGACTGCTGGTGCTACCTTTCACAATGACGCCGGATTGCGGCAAGAGGCCTTGCGTACAGTCTACAGCAGTCTTGGGACGCATGAGGCTGCATGCTCCGATTTTGAGGAGATCATGAACATCGGTAAGGTTCTCCATGAGCCTAGCAGTGCAGCAAGCACAGACAAGGCGAAAAGAAAAGCACAGTCACCGCTTGTAAGCACTAACCTCCCCAAGAGGCACGTCGGAAGACAGACATCCTGAACAAACAATCTTGGCTAGTGCCGATTCTATAGCAATGAGAGTGCTCCATGTGTGTAGGTGAGAGGTGACGTTGCACGCGAAAGGTGTGGCCGAGAAGTCGAAGCTCAGATCCTTGTCAGGGACTTCACTGGATAACTGGGTCATCAAGTAAGCGTCACTCTGGGGTCTACTTAATAGGTCATATATCAGCAATTGTAGATTGTTCTTACAGGTAGCGATTAAAATGTAACTTAGGTTGACTACAGAAGACTATGGAACTATATAGGAGAGTCGTAACTATATATTCCAACGAGCATATCCCGAATAGGTTATGTTGTGGTACGTTGTGGATTTCGACCCTCAGTTAGTGTAGATGGTAGTGTCGATCAAATGCTGACGGTCACTTCAACACTAGAGATAAATTCAGACTAAGCGACTCCCATAGCTGAACACTAGACCTTCTCCACTTGGATTGCAGCTTTTCCTTTCTCCATATTCATTACTCCTTGCTCTCTTGAGCTCATGCTCTCACGTCTATCGAATTCTTTCCTCGCTCTCCAGCCCATCCACCACTTTCCGCTGAATAGATCTTCCATGCCCTCCATCGGCACACCCTTGGTCTCGGGTGCCCATAACCCCAAGATGATAAATCCAATGGCACAAATCATTGCCCAAAACATATACGCTCCATAAATATGCAGACTAACAAACATGTTGGGCGTCACCCTTACCACAGCGAACTGGAAGAACCAGTGCAGAGCCATGTTCGTGGCATAGCATACGCTTCGTATACGTGTTGGGTAGATCTCGGTGCTATACAGGTACTGCACCGTGCACAGACCGATAGACCAGCCCGCCGCATACACAAACACAGACGCAATTGCCGCGTTCGATGCGCTCTTGCTTTCCGAGCTCTGGAACAGTGACATGTAGACGGACATGTAGACATGGGTTATACACTGCAGGAATAGACCTGTCAGCATACATCTTCGTCGCCCAATCTTGTCGACCAAACCCCACGTGAAGAGCATAGTGAAAACGAGTTTCACAATACCGTAAGCGCCAGATGTGATCAAAGAGGTCGAAGTGCCTGTGACGCCAGCATACTCGAAGATCTGGGGAATGTAATACGTGATGCCATTTCCCCCAGACCATTGGGCAACAGTCTGCATGAACGCACCGAGCAGGAAGCGCTCGCGGTAGGTTGGAGTGGTTGCAATATCTTTGACGATTTTGAAGAATGAAGACTCCTTCAGTACCTGCTCCTTGGACTGGTAATCATGTAGGATGTCTTGGAGTTCGTATTGGACTCTGCTGTCTTCGCTCTCGGTTACGGAGAGATTGCGTAGACGGGAGAGAGACCTCATTGCTTCGTCTGTCCTACCTTTAGATGCGAGCCAGCGGGGTGTGTCCATAATGAAGAAAGAGCCGAGAAAGGCAAATCCCACTGGGATCAACGGGATGGCCTGTACTAAGCGGTATTGTGCTCGGGTCGCTGCCATGCCCGCGTTCGCGGCATAGTTAATGAAGAATCCTTGAGAGATGGTCAGCATGTATAGGCACAGACAAGTATGGATTTACTTACCGATTGTCAAAAAACTCAGCAGGAGGACCATATAGATGCTCACCACCATCCCACGACTCTTTGCCGGCGCGATCTCGGACAGAAATAGCGGTGCAGTCACTGTTAAACCTCCAGCCCCAACACCACTGAAAATTCTTGCGCATAGAATCAGGCCATATATGCCGGAGGAAAAGACCTGTACCATGAGACCACAAGCCCATATCAGGACGAATAATCGCCAACATCTCAGTCGCCCGAGTCGGTCTGTTAGGGCAAGGGATATTAGAGAGCCAAAAGCAGCCCCGAGAACACCGAAGGAGGAGATATTGGCCTTTCTATCAGCTAAGCCAGATGGATTGTCTTGCCAATTGGCGGGTACAAGATTGAATTCGTTCTTAAAGGATTTCAGGCCAACTGAGGCACTAAAGCCTCCTTCGTCATAGCCTGAACGACAGTTCAATATTGTAATGTGCTTAAGAAGTTCGAGTGGACACCATCGTACCTTTGGGAATGCTCCCACAAGCAATAATGACAATTGCCATGAGGTAGTAGAGGTTAAAGGACTGCATCCTCGGGTTTTGATCTTTTCTATGCAACACGAAAAATTCAAGAGTGCGTTGCAAGTGCGGCTTTATGTATCCCCACTGCTGATCCTCTCCGCACTTTGGAGCCCACACCAGACTCCTCTAGACCTGCCACTAGGACTCATAGGCCGATCAGTGGCACTGTCCAAAAACCGATGCCAAGAAACAGAAGTACTCCGAACGGACGTTGACCGAGCACTTTGTGATGGAAGCGACGGAGTTGATGGAAACACGTTTATACAACCAAACTCGGTCAACTTCCTAATAACTAGGTCAGACCACCAGTTGAAGAGACTTTGTTGCGCTAAGGTGAAATTAACTGCCATGAGCCATGCAGGGCCGATACTGCCTTTGTAATGATTCTACTTGCTATATGTGTACAATGGCTGTGACAGAATCTCCCTTGGAGCCCGCATGATTCTTCAGGCACTTCGCTGACCGCATATCAATATGCCTAGTATCGAGGCAAGACCATCAGGCTCACTCTTAATGAAATATTCACCACGAGACTCTTCCTCACCAGATATTTTGTTTACCCATAACAACGCAAAATTTTTGAAACACAGAAATGTCCAACGCCGGCTACCGCAAGGGTCATGGGATAGTCACATGCATGTCATCGACCCGGAAAACTATCCCCTCGCCGCAGATGCTCTTTACGTCCCCCAAACGCACCTTCTCGAACAAGCGCTAGAAAGAGAAGGTAGATTGGGAATTGATAACATTGTCCTCGTCCAACCATCCATATACGGCAATGATAACTCTTGTTTATTGGACTCCCTGAGAAGACTTGGTCCAAATCGCTCAAGAGGTGTTGTCACCTTTGATCCATCAAGCATCGACTTAGGGACTTTGAGGTGCTGGCATCAGCTTGGAGTTCGTGGGGTTCGAGTCAATTTCCAGTCGATTGGCAAAAAAGGGGACGAGGGGGGACTGGAGGTTCTCCTACGCAGCTACGCAAACCTTATCCGTCCTCTGGACTGGGTGCTTCAACTGTATATACCACTTTCAACCATAACAATCATGGAAGATATTATTCCTCGACTGAATATTCGGGTCTGTTTCGATCACTTCGGCCATCCTCCCATGACGGAACTCTCGACTGCTCAACAAACGGACCCGTACCTCATACCAGGATTCGCGTCACTAGTCCGTCTACTCGAGCTTGGAAATACATATGTCAAGATCTCTGCTCCCTACAGATTCTGTAACAACCTCGAGATGCTGGAAACTATGTCCAAAATTCTATTCTCAGGTCCGCGAGCAAAGAGAGTAGTGTTCGGCACTGACTGGCCACACACGAGGTACACAGGAATAGACATTGCTCCATTTATTCAGCTGATCCTTGATTGGTGTGGGAATGATAAGGCGCTCGTGGATCGCGTCTTCAAAGGCAATGCAATGGAATTGTGGAACATAATGTGATTTGAGCAGCATCTGCAGTTATCGTACAGGAAATTTAGAATCAGGAATATGTCTTATAGACCTTGGAATTTCGAGATGCCAACTTTATGGTCTTTTACCCCTCTTGTAACAATCTGTATCGCGCATAAACGATTGTTTAACAGCCATCATGTGATAGAAATATATTTCGACACTACACAGCACTCTTCTTCAATATTCATCGGCTTTGTTAGTTGTTGCACTGCTTTCGGCTCTTGTGGTCTCTGTTATAACTGAGGTCATGGATCATGCGTCTGCCTGGAAGAGACTCCTACCGCAAGATACTGGTGTGCAAACACACGATGCGACAATTTGCTCGTCGCTAGCATCGGCATGAAAGTAGTGTTGCAAGCACGCGATCGGGACGACGAAGAGCTTGAAAAGGACAACTGGAAAGTGATTTAAAGTGATCATCATCATTTAGCATACTATCAGTTCATACCAAAACCATATAACACGACATGCCTCAATGCTACATACAATACGATGTACCTGCTAGCCCCTAGGACGTAATCTCAAACATCTCTCTCACACCTTTCTCACATTCTCAACCATGACGGCCTGCACCTTCTCCCCGTCGACACCCTCAGCATCAGCATGACTTCCCACGCCCTTCGTGAGTTCCCGTCCATGCCGCCCAATCTGATGCCAAGGCAAGCTGAAAAGCGCATCCATGCTCTCCAACGACTTTCCTCTCGTCTCCGGCACGAAGAACCACACCCACGCCAGACCAATGAGGCAGACGCATGCACAGAACGCGAAGAATCCGTACGTGTGCATGTCCAACAACATTGTTGGGACGGCCTTCGTGTTGCCGAATTGGTTGACGAAGTGGAAGCACATGACGAGGGAGCTGCCGAGAGCTCGTAGGCGAATCGGGTAGACTTCTGCGTTGACGAGGTATTGGAAGGAGTTCCAGCCCATTGCCTGTGAAGAGTTAGTACTGACTTGAGATATGTGCGAAAAAGGCGGTGCTTACCCAGCCAAATCCAGAGATGTAGATTGCAGCAATCGCACCGGTAGCGGCTTTCTTCTGTGAGGAACTGAGGTCGCCTGATGCGAGAAGGTCTTTAGGCACAACGGCGAGGAATATAGCCACGTAGAGGATCGCCAACGTCTGCAAGGTGATACCGGTGTACAGCGAGCGTCGTCGACCGAAGAAGTCGATGAGGAAGAACGCGCAAAGATAGGCGGAGCACAGCTTGACGACACCGAGGATACAGGTCGCGAAGAGTTTCTCGGACTGCCCTGTCTTGCCGAGCGCGGCGAAGAATTGAGCGGCGTAGATTGTGATTGCGCTTGCGCCGGACCACTGACCCAGAAGTTGTGACATGATACCGAGCATGAAGCGATACCTATTCGATGGGATAGTGACGAGTTCGCGGATCTTGCCCCAACGTGAAGTCCCCTTTGTGGCTTCTTGTTCGCGCTCGAGCTGATCGCGGACGTCAAGGAGCTCGTTTTGCACAAAAGGGTGGTCTTCCGGGAGTTGGCGGAGAAAGCACAAGTTCTTGAGGGCTTGTTCGTGGCGGCCTTTCATCGTGAGCCAGCGAGGTGTTTCTTTGACTGTGAAGGAGAGAATGAGGAGCAAGCCTGCGAAACCGATGTGTGCTGTTTGAGGAGCGACCCATTGCATGCGAGAGGTCTTGGGGAGGTTGATGGCTGCGCCCCAGTTGCTGAAGTAGGCGACCATGACGCCGAGGTAGACTGAGCCGGCAAAGATGTTAGTCAGCATACCTCTGATGGCTTTTGGAGCGACTTCGACGAGGAAGGTTGGTCCAACGACGGTGGTCATTCCTATGCCGAGGCCTGCGATGAAGCGGCCTGCAAGAATCTGACCGATGTTGCCGTAGCTGTTAATCACGATGATGAAACCCGCAAGCCAGAGAGCGCAGAGGGCCTGAAGTGAGCGGACGCGGCCGATCTTGTCGCAGAGGATGAATGCGAGGAGGGCGCCGGCTATTGAGCCTAATTGGACCATGCTGGTGATGTTGGATTCGCGGTTGGCTTGTTCGTCTTTGGTCCCTGCGCCCATGTCGAACTCATGGTCGAATGACTTCATGCCGACCATGCCGCCAACGAGGCCTTCATCAAGACCTCGACTGGCGCCTAGGATGCCGAAGACGAAGACTGACCAGTAGAGACGCCAATTGAGGACCTCCTTAGGTGTGTCGGCGAGCTCTTCTTTGCGATTGAAGACACCCATGATGAATAGTGGTTCTTGCTGAAGAGAAAGGAGATGAGAAGAAGATGAGTTGTTGGTCTGGAGAGAGCATTGTGTCTACGGGGAAATCTGGGGACTTTATATCGCTGTTGAAGCTGGCCACTGAGTTGTCGAGTAGTGCTGTGACTCGATCTACCGAAGCATTGAATCAAGACCTGAAAGCTATTTCTTGACTTGCGAGTCAAGCCAAAGCCCAGACGTGCCAAGAAAGGTTGCCGGCCAGACTCACAGTGGATAAACTCGCGCTACGTGCATAAAGTGAGGTAAACTTTGGCCTTAGCAACCATTCACAGAAGGCTTTCAAGCCTTCGCTGCTTGGCGATGTCTTGGCGAAGAAACGGAAGTTGACCGATCTGTGTCATCGGCTGTACACTGTCAATAGCCGTCGCTTAAATCTTATTGCAATGGCCATCTAGCATCGCGAAGATGCTGCCGCGCATGGATTTCATTGCATTTTTGCCTACATGGCTGCGACCCACAGATTGCATGACCATTTCGTAGAATGCTAAAGCGGGTATACTCGCGTGGAGAAACTATATTGAAAACGATTGTTGGCAGAAAATGCCTGCAAACCTGCATCACCCTCGCCTCGAGTTACAGGTTTCTAGATCTTTCAGTAGACTTTCTTCGAGGTTTCGCCCAACTCGACTCGCGTCGAGTTCATGTGTTCGTCATTCAGACGAAGTGAAGGGTCACAGGCTGCGTTCTGCGCCGTAAAGTATGGAGTTGTGGGTATGCAGCTGAGCTTACACATGCACCTGTTATCGTAAAGATGAAGCGCCTAGCCATCTCAAATTGCTCAACACTCTGCTCCGCCCCATTGTCGAAAGCGAGCTCTGGCGGAGCCTCGTGCTGCACTCCTTGTTCGGCCAAGTTCCGTACCTGGTGATGTCGCAGAGGATAGGCAGTGGAAAGTGTTATGGCTGCATTTGTCACCAGCACAAGCTGTTGCACGAAGTTGCTGCCGCCAGACTATGTCATTCGGAAAGCATGTGCTTATCTTTTCGATGTCATGGTTCCGTAGAGGTCGGTGAGCGACGCGAAAACGACGGACATCTTCTCTAGAGGTAGACGTTCGTGCACTTTGTGAAGTACCATAGTCCTGCAGCTCATCAATCATTGACATTTTGTGAATAAAGAACGCCTCGAGTATCGTCAGCAACGTAACTGTCTTGGTCGTCCTCGCAGAATATCGAAACACAGCGAAAATAGAATTCACCTGAATGGAGCGGAAGCCATCAGTACTTGTCAGCATCATCGCAGGAGGGGCCGCAGGAGCAGGTGAGACATTATGTACCGTAAGTGAACGCTCATCAAATCGTTACAGGAAAGGCGAGAAGTGTTAATCTTGGTGCTCTCTACTTCCTGTTGCTCTGATCGATGTGTTTGGATTGGTCGAATAGCACGTAACTGACAATCCCTTTAGTACCCGGCAGAATACATTAAGACATGCCGACAGCTACCACTACCCTCTTCTGGGGCAGCAGCGTCGAGATCACTCGAGAGCCTTCGACCCAAAACATCCTTTCAACTTCTCCGTGACACGATTCGGAGCTCAGGAATTCGTGGGCTATACTCTGGTTGCTCCGCTCTTGTGTCCAGTAACGCAGCTAAAGGCGGCATTCGATTCATCTCTTTCACACAAAGTCAAGCCTTTCTCAAAGATTCAAGGCTTGGTGCATCGAATGCTGGTTTAAGCACAGTGCTAGCTGGACTCACCGCGGGCGCGACTGAATCAATTCTTGTCGTGACACCTGGAGAAGCTTTGAAGACCAAGATCATACATGACCGCTCAGTAGCTGGAGGAGGCAGACTGGGATTGAACAACCTGAACTTGGCGCAAGCCACTATACGTGTGGCACAGATAGACGGGTTGAGGGCTTTGTGGAGTGGTCTAGGTCCAGTGTTGTGTAAACAAGGCACAAATAGTGCAGTCAGATTCGCCACCTTTGGATGGATACAAGAGAAGCTCCGTACATCTTGGGGCGTCACTGGTGTGGGTGCGACGCTGGGGGCAGGAGCGGCGAGCGGTGTTGTCACAACGTGAGTTCTCCTATTTTCTATAATTTTTTGGGCACAATGGAGTGCAGCCTGTTCCCTGCTGATATCCTTCAGAGCTACGCCTCGATGCCTTTCGACAATATCAAGACCCGGATGCAGAGCCTAGGCTCCACAAAGTCTGTTGGAATGTCCAGCCTGGCTCTGCAAATGCTCAGATCTGAAGGTATAGCTGTGTTCTGGCGAGCAACGACCCCTCGACTAGTGCGATTGACGGTAAGCGGGATATCTCATGTCTCTTGATCGAAGAACCCTGTGCTGACTTCGAACTCCAGATGTCAAGTGCCATCACTTTCACAGTCTTCAACCAGATTGTTGTCTTTGCTGCTTGGTGTGAACAGCAGACACTGCCCCGTCCGTATTCGGTGGGCAAAAGTAACAATTTGTGAGGAGTGTGTTACCCCCACTAATATCAATTTGCAATGTTGAGGGACGATTCGACCAGGAGTACGACTGCCGTACAGCGTTTCGCTGTTTCATATTTTCGCTTGAAAGGGCACAGGGTTGAGAAACGCCATCATGCTGTATGGTTCTTATGCCTAAAAAGAGTGTTTCTAGTTATCAGCCTTACCATCAAGAACTCGCCATATTTGCTTCAATGCACCATTCCTTCAGCCAATAAGAACCAGAGGTCAAATTAACAATTAGTTTAATTTCGTTCTACGAGAGGGGCTGCTTATGTTATATTGGTGACATGTTTATAGAAAATAAGATCTTACCTCTAGTAACAGTATCCACCTCGTTCTGGTGCACTGCAGTTATATCGATAGATTTTCCGTCTATCTGATTAATCCAGCGATCATCAATCTTATTCGCAACGTTTCTAAGCGATACGAGCAAGTAGTGTAGGTAACAGTGGTGATAAGTAACAAAAAAGAATAAAATATCTAAAAGACATATACGGAGAGTGGAGCGCAACCTGGGAAGAGCTTGTCATAGAATGCCTTGGACTGTTGCTCTACATGACCTGTCTTAGCACATTCCTAGTAGTGACAACTAGTCGGCACAGTATGAGAATCTGCCATACGCAGAACGAGCACAGATGTGATTGTACTACACCAACGCGGACAGTCACAAAAACTGTACGAACAGGTCTGGTGACGGCGAGGCAATGATGAAAAGTGGTTTAAGATGAATTATGGGATGGTGAAGAGCGTGCAGATTTTCGGGTCTTGGCTTGCCAAGAAATGGAGATTTTGAACCTCGGGCTAATTGCGTGAACCTGTCGGGTTCTTCGCGCCAAACTCGCCATGCATAACACGGTAGCTAGCTATTTTGTCCCTTAACATTGTGTCGTAGCGCAACATCCAGTTCTTGAACCTATGGAAATTCGTCCTTCGTCGACTGCAGGACCAGCCCCTGGAAGTGCACCGGTTTCTCACTCATCGCCTGCGATTCCCCGCACTAGACGGCAGAAGATTCACCTAGCTTGCAGGAATTGCCGAGATCGCAAGACAAGGTGTGACGGGAGGCGACCAGTATGCGCCGCTTGTGAGAGGCGAGATGTGGCTAGTACATGTGTCTACGAACGTGCGCCACTTTCTTCACGAAGGTACTTGAGACCTTATCTCGAACCTGTTGTATTGCTAAATGCGTGTTCAGATACATTGCAGATCTGGAAGATCGATTACAGCGACTCGAGCAGGGAGAGCAGACTGAGCAGCTCAGTATTTCGCGTGAGTACACGTCTATTCAGTCATTCCAAATTAAGTGTTCTGAATCAGTCTCATTATCTCCTCGGCCCGTGTGATTGACACAAGCTGTCTCCAGGTGAAAACGATCTATCTGGGAATCCAACTGCACAAACTCTTCACCAAACACCAGTTCCTAACAACAACAACAACGAGGCTCACACATCAAGCAGTACAGGCAGCACCTTCGATCACACTTTGTCCGCACGTAGCCAGCCTCAGCGTCGAGTTGATGGGTTGGCCACGGTCATCTCTGAGGACGATGACAGCTGCCTCTATGGTGAATCCTCCACCATCGCTTTTGTACGACAGGTCACTCGAGGAGCTCGAGCGAACGATACCGCTGTGCTGACCTCGGACCAAGAAGACACCACTGTCTACGAATCTGGGCAGACTAGCTCAGATACTGTCCTTCTGCCGCTTGATATACAACTTTCAACGAGTCAAAACCTTGCTGTTCTACCTCTTCGCCGCACTGCCGACAATTTTTTACACTGTTTTTGGGAATTTGTACATCTACTGTTTCCAGTCATTCACAAAACATCTTTTATCGCAAAATATGACCAACTATGGCTGCCAATTGATACCCCCATGTCTGACGACGAAGAAATCATATTTGTATCCAACATAAATCTTGTTTTCGCCTTAGGCTGTCAATTCAGTGGCCAGGTGCCGTCGGATCAAAAGGTGTCAACCGCCAACGAATTTTACAAGAGGTCTCGGCATGTACTCTTATATGATATTCTTGGTTCTGCATCAGTATCGGTCATACAGTGGCTCCTCTTGAGTGGTATATATCTTCAATCAACCCGCCATGCAAGCCACTGTTGGAACTCTGTTGGACTTGCTATTCGACTCGCGCAGGGCCTAGGACTACATCTTGAAAACCCAGCTCGGAGATCAGAGAACCAGCTTAATCGAGAGATGAGGAGGAGGATCTGGCATACCTGTGTTGTATTGGATAGGTACGTCCAGCCAAGCCGTCCTTAGCTGGCCATGTAACGTCGTGCCAAAATATGTCACTAATTGACTTACAGGCTCCTGGCTATGACCTTCGGACGTCCAGTCATGGTGGGCAAACCTTACAGTACTCCGGTGCCTTCGTTGATTGATGACGAGTACCTACGTGTAGAAGGAGACGGCACTCAACCGCTTGGTGTGCCCTCGCGTCTCGGCCTTTTTGTGTCCTCCTGCAAACTCTTCGAGATTTTGGTCGATATTTTGTCATCTTTCTATGCTGGGAGCTCAAGCACAACCCACGAGTCCGGTCCCTGTGTTCAAGATATGGTTTTGGATGTTCTTAGCTTCAACCGCCGGCTGGATAGCTTCATCACCTCAATACCGGACTATCTCAAAACAACGCGCAGCTTGCAGATCGCGATATCCGAGAGAAATAGTTATATAAACTTACAGCAACAAGTTCTGTACTGTCGGTGAGAAGCTTACTGCCCTATCTTGATATCGACCATAGTATTGATCGTGTCAGATTTCTCTACACTAGGTTACTCTCATTGCGGCCCCTACTGCTAATGGCGACTAAGCGAAACCCTAACGATACGACCCACCTATCGGTACCAGCAAACCTGTCATCACTCGACGATGACCTTGTGAAAAGCAGCTGCTATCTTTGCATCAACACAGCGCACCACCTCATTGAAACGATCCATCAGCATCTTGACACTACCTACAAAAGTTCCGGTTGGCATTCCGTATATTGTATGGCCCTTTGTGTTGATGACGAGTATGCGCAGATCTAGTGCTGACCTGCAACAGTTACATTTGCTTCTGCCACTATACTTCTTGCTTCACTGAAACTCCCAGAAATTGAGTCTGATACAAAAGAGACTTTCGAAACATCATGGGGGCGCTGCTTGTCGATAATGAAGCACTACAAGGATCAAATTGACACAGCCCCATATGCTATACAAGTTTTGGAGGCTTTGCGATACCAGATCCAGGGACCACGCAATCAAGGTCAGTCGACTTAACTGGTCGTACCTCAGCTTTTTTATCATATTGACTTCTTTCAAAGATGCACAGCGAGTAGCTGAATATAGCGGACTTTCCGACGAGACGCCGGTGGAAAATGGAGCAATGACACCCCAAGTTCCTTTTGACTCTGCTTTTCCGCTAGATTTGAGCCAATTTAATCCTTATGGCGCCGATAGCCTATCCGATGCTTGGTTTAGCCAACACATCATTAACTTGGATGGTATGAATTTTGGTCAAATGTATCCTTAGGCGGGGTGTAACTGGTGAAAGGTTCAGAAATTTGTTGGATTATGCTGGTGGTTGAGCAGGATGACTTGGACTGGACCAGTTGACTGCGTCATGAAAGAATCTCGTCAAAGTGGCCAAAACCTTCTCATCTGAAAGAACAAGAACACCGAGTAGTATAGCAGGAGGTAGATGACATCACAGAGCCCTGGACAAACAAACCTGCTTTCAGGCGATCACACCGAACTGTTCACAGTCATTGATAGCCAGAGAAAGAGTTTTGTGCTCATACAACATTAGACTGGCGTATCGGAATGTTTTCCGACATTACGCCTCGGGATCTCGGAACAGCAAACGTTGTGCTCCCAAGTTCGGTGCCTTTCGGACCGAAGCGTATCTTTGCTAGGTCGAAGTCATATGGTGCTTATGGAACGGGGCCAGTGTCTTAACGATTGATGTCATTAATTCTATACAGAATGTTTCGGGCGCAAGCCGCATGCTAGGCCGTTGCTTCCGCACAAAACTCCGCAGGCTTCCACCCCTTTACCGTCTTCTTGGCTATATATAGTTGACGCGCCTACACTGGAAAGTCTCAAGTCATATCTACTCACAACAACCACTGCCCTATACCTACTGTCCGAAGCCGAAAGTCATCTACAACGCTCAAAGCCAACACAGGTTTCTCAGATCAACAAAATGTCGCAAGAAAAGAAGTTCGAAGTAGCCATTGTTGGTGGTGGAATAGCAGGAGTGACCTTGGCAATTGCTCTTCACTATCGATCAATTCCAGTCACACTATACGAACAAGCGTCCGCATTCGGAGAGATTGGAGCCGGTGTATCTTTCAGCCCCAACGCCGTTCAAGCAATGAAAGTGTGTCACCAAGGCATCTTCGAAGCATTCGAGAAAGTTTGTACTCGAAATATGTGGCCGTCGAAGCAGAAGGTCTGGTTCGACTACCTGAACGGCTCCGAAGACGCTGTAAATGGTGTCGGAGAGGACGGTTTCGCGTTCACTATTTCTAACAGCTTGGGTCAAAACGGAGTACATCGCGCTCATTTCTTGGAAGAGATGGTCAAACTTGTTCCCAAGGACATTACGAAATTTCGCAAACGACTTCAAAGCATTACAGAGAACAGCAACGGCAGGCTCGTGATGAGCTTTGAAGATGGAACCTCAGCAGAGGCGGATGCGGTGATCGGTTGTGACGGTATCAAGTCGCGCGTCCGTCAAACTATTGTTGGTGCGGACCATCCATCTGCTCGGCCATCCTACACACACAAATATGCATATCGTGGCTTGGTGCCGATGGAGGACGCTATTGCAGCTATTGGGGAGGAGCGAGCGCAAAATTCTTGCATGCATGTGAGTGATGATCCAGTATTGGAGAGATGATTTTCTAACATTGGCAGATGGGCCCTGATGGGCACATATTGACCTTCCCTGTGAACCATGGCGAGATCCTCAACATCGTCGCTTTCAAGACGACCGCGGACGACTGGCCTGATTCTCAGAGACTAACAAAACCGGCCGAGCAAAAGGATCTTCTCCGCGATTTCGAAGGTTACGGACCTAACATCATCAAGCTCCTAAAACTGACAAAACCAAACCTTGATATCGTAAGCAGACACCCAGATACCCACTGTACTTACTAGATGACTAACTTGATACAGTGGGCTATATTCGATACAGGTGACCACCCAGTGCCGACCTTCTACAAAGGCCGTGTTTGTATAGTAGGCGATGCGGCACATGCTACTTCACCGCACCACGGTGCTGGCGCCGGTTTCTGTATCGAGGATAGTGCAGTGATGGCGGAGTTACTGGCGGATAAGCGAGTCAAGTCACAGACAGACCTGGAAGCTGTCTTTGCTACCTTCGATGCAGAGCGGAGACCAAGAGGTCACTGGCTGGTTCAGAGCAGCAGACGGGTCGGAGACTGCTACGAATGGCGCGCCGAAGGCATCGGAAGGGACTTCGGCAAGATGGAGGCTGAGATTAATGAAAGGAATGGAGTAATCGCCAATGTCGATGTGTCAAAGATGTGTGAGCATGCTAGAGAGGAGTTGGGCAAGAGATTGGTTTGAAGGTTCAAGATATGTATCAAGATGTAGAGAGTAATGTACATTATTAATAAGATCCAGACTGAGGTTCAGGCTTCGATCGACTAAGAATTCGCTCTTCATTTGTTCAAAAGTCATTGCCAGGTTAGTAGCCACAGGAATTTTGGATGCTTCATCTCGCTTCTCGCTATGGAAGGGGCTACCAGTTTTGCACTGGGGTATGTCGCTACTGCGAAGCCGGCATCGCGCTGGTTAAAAAGAAATGCAATCTCTCCATTCCGTCATCCTCAATCAAGTCGTTGATGTGACTGTCCACCTCCCAATGCAGGCCGTGCATTCCAGAAAGCTCGCGTGCAGCCTGCGCACTCTGTCGTGCAGACACCATCCGTTCGAGCATGAGTTGCGCCAACAGCCAGTACTCAGCCGCATTTTTCCAGAAGCCGGGTCTCTTCCATGGATCAATATGACTATCACATTGTGGACTAAGCATCGTGGTCGCAACAACGGCGTCGAAGAAATGCTCGTCGTTGTTTCGCAATCGTCGGTGCCAGACTGCTTCCCAATTGTCGATCCCAGCTCGTATTCGGTCAAATTGTTCGTCACCACTGACTGCAGAATCGAGATTGAAGAGCACAACGTGAAAGGCAGCGTTGACACACCACAAGTTCATGAAGCTTTCGTGGGCTAGGTTTTCCAGCATAGTCTCGTGCAGATCGTCGTGGAAGAACATCTTGATGAGTCCGTACAGTGAGAAATTCGCAGGTCTTTTGTTGTGCGCTGACCAGTCTTGTAGTTTAGCGAAGCACTCTTGCGACGTTGAAGCTTGGAAGCAAGCCTCACATGATGCGAGACCCATTCGAAGCTCTCGAAGAGCAAAGTGCGGAGGGATGTTATTGAAGATGACATAGGCTGTGTCTAGACAGAACACCCAAAGTAGTGTTCGGATCGTCTCCTCCATGCATATGAAGTCGATCCAGTCGAAGTTCTCGAAGTCTGGTGAGATGTTGTGTCTGACTGATGCCATGTTTATGTCTCGAGCTGCAGTCACTACAGCATTGAATCGACTCCTCCGGATTCGAGCCCGGGCCGTTCCCTCGCCTTCCCAGGTTTGGTAGATGCAAGCCAAGAATGCCGCTTGTATGATTTGTGTCTTGCGATAGGAGATCTTCCGGTCTAGGTTCGATTCCAGATCATGAAATACGAGCTGCTCCACAGCCTCAAACCAATATCGAGCATCCTCGCGGTCCTTTCTATCAAAGCTATGGCAAGCGCCTGTAACCGCCATAGCAGCAAGGAGAGGTGCTGGAGTGTCCAACATGCTGAATGTGGGTCTGTGTATGACTGGCCAATTGGGGTGCCACATTGTCCAATAGAGCTCGAGGAATGATATCATTCGAGAAGGTGAGAAGAAGTCGAGACAGCGAAGCTCCTGCAACGTGGACCACTCTGGTAACGTTGCCCGGAGAGCTAAGCGTATTTGACAAGTCTTTTCGAGGATACCAGTTGGAGATGACGGTGCAATGAGCGTTTCTGAATTAGCGTCCGGAGAACAAATCAGCCTCTGCTGTCCTAGTTCAAGCTGCGCCAGGGTTATGGTAGTTGTATTATGTGACAAGGCTGAGACTGTATTGGTGATATCAGCACAGGTACTGCTGCTGGAAATGCAGGTGTCAGATCGATTGCTTGTTTGAAATAGTTCTTGTGGTGGTCTATGAAAGCCCGGTAGCGTGGCGTCCAGATCGTCCTTGGTCCTGAAAGAATTTCTTAAGTTGTACCCTTTGGTGAATTGAATTAGAAATGAGAATGATGTTGTTGGCGGTATAGTAGGAAGATATGGCTGTAATGCCTTGCATAAACTCAGCTCATATTGCGCCAGTGGAAGGTGAAGTAGTGGCAACATATGCTGGTCAGCGACTGCAACCACTCTATTCTGACTCTGAGCAACATCTTCTGTCGTGTCATTGTGGCTTATCGCTACAATATCTAATGTTTGCGGCAGCTGAAGAACTGGTTCGTCACTGCAACCGGTCTCTTTGTGCTGAATTGTATTTGAGGATTGCTCAGTGTGCTGAATAAGTGCATGTGTCGAAGACACTCCAGGATAAATGCATTCCTGGCTGACGCTTTCGCATGCTCTGCAGTTAGGTTTTTCGAGTCCACAACGCCGCTTCTTGCTAGCACATCTCTGGCAGGCACGATCAGAGCGTGCTATTTCTTGGGGAGCTTTTGAGATACACGTGGTTACATGCCGCCTCAGCACGTCCTTCCTTGCGAAGGATCTTTGACAGCGCTGACACTTATGAGGAGTGATTGCTGTATGACTAAGTTGGTGCCTTTGTAAGTGCTCCGGACGGCTGTAAGTCCGTTTACACATGCGGCACGTTCGGTCGTCGTAGTGCGTAGTCATGTTCTCGGAGAATAGTTCTGCGCTCGATGATGGTGCGCTGTTTGCAGGATTAACTAGCAGCAAAGATCAAGCTCGAACCAGGGGACGCAGAGATGCAACTTCCAATTCGGTACGACTAATGAGTGTGATTGGTTTAGAAAGCATGTTTCGCACAGACCAGTCCTTCGGAAGGCGGGGTAAGCGAAAGACGGAAATAGACGAGGCTCACTGCTGGGCCAGTAAAGCGAAGTGCCGAGATCCACCCCCACAAACCCCGCGAAAGGTAATCTCAAAATTTTACAGGGGCAAGCACATCCTTTGCACCGCGTAGTCTCACCTCAGATTGACCATTGGCATGCCAGTATCGGTCGATAAATTCATCTCGCTAATGGCCCTAGTGTGGACGTGCATTCGCCCTTGCGAGGCAAGTCAGACTGTCACTTGCCAACAGGCACTAAGTTACCGGTTCTAGAAGCAAGATCTTCAAGCAGTTTCAATTTACACCCTTCACACCCTTCGCAGAACTTCGGATTCTAAGCAAATCAGTGAACGGAGAAGAAAAACTAAGTATAACATCAGAATACAGATATCTACTTGCGTCCGCAGCTACTTCCTAATCATCGTCCTCCGTATCTATATGCAATTTCAACGGAGTTTGGAAGCTTCGCTCTTTCGCATCTCTTCTGTCATCATCTCTGTCCTTAGAGCAGCCAATCGTTTCATGCTGGGCGAAATAGATTGAAGATGATGGCCAACCATCACACTAGAAGTGCTGAGCAAGCGAGAGCAATCTGTAAGGAATGTGCTTCGTTCGGGATTTTCATGCGAAAATCGACTGCCATTTTCGACGCCCGTTAATGCTTATCACTATGTTCGTCTTCTCAATTTAAATTCCAACCCCGTCTGTTTGTTGAACCAAAAGTCGTGAGTAAGCCAAGGCTTATTCACATCAACAGGGATGAACTCAAAGGCTCGCAAGACTTGTGGTATAAGCTTATGCATCTCACTGAGGGAGATCTTCGACAGTTAGCCTTGAGAGATATGTGGAAAGTGGGAACTTACATTCTTTCCGATACATGTTCTGGTTCCTGCACCAAAGTTCAACATGCAACGATCCATTTCCCTTAACTTTTCCGGACTAGTATTTTCGACCAGCCATCTCTGTGGACGGAAAATCTCAGCATCGCCTCCAAACACAGCCTTGTTACGTTGAACGATGTGAGCATTGATACCAATACGATAACCAGGAGGGATGTGTACGCCGTTGAAATACAAGCCATCAGGCGAGGGTGAGACTCGTGGCATAGTGAAGCCAACGGATGGGTGTAGCCGCATAGCTTCCTTGATTGTTGCACAGAGCAATGGAAGTTTGATAGCATCGGCATACTGAATTGGCTCTTGCAATGGATGTGTAGACGTTGGAAATGCTGCATCGATTTCTTCCAGGAGTTCCGTTAGGGCCGCTGGTGAGCGGCTGAGGTGGTAAAATACTGATCGCATCGCAATGGCTGTCGTGTCCGATCCCGCAAAGAGTGCCACATATGCTTCATACTGCAATTCAGGTACACCAAAGTCAACTTTCTCACCCTTTTCGTGCATGATACCAAAGAGTTGCTGGAGTAGATCTCGCCTCGGCGGTTCACCACCTTCCGCTGCAGATTTGAGTTCTTCTTGCCTTTTACTGACACAAGAGGTTGCTGCACGAGTGACATGATCGATAGCCTTTAAGGCCCGACGGACCGAGCCAAACGCAACCGCTGAGACAAGTATGAACGGTCGAGCATAAGTGGCAGAGACAGCAACCTCAGCCAGTAAAGGATTGAGTATATCCAGTGAGTGGATCAAGGATTGATAGTCCGACTCTGTCTCCATGAATCCGAACATACGGCCGAAATAGAGCTCTCCAATAACATCAAAAGCATACATCTGCAGCCATTGCCCGAGGTCAATCGTCCGAGCGCTATCAGCAAGTTCTCCAAGCTTTCTAATGAACAGCTTCGAGCACTCATCGATGTAAACCTCAGACTTGAGAACATTCGACAAGCTATAGACATGGTTCACAATACGCCGTCGTTCCGAGTGTTCTTTCTCGTTAGTGACACTGAAGTTATCCTTGTGTTTGCCAAATGATGTGTTCGTCCAGGTCGTGTAGAAGTCTGTCTTCTCGAGCGGGTTCTGGTTCTTGTAAATTTCTTTGATCGCAGCAGGATCGGAGCAAGAAAGTTCGTTTGGGGCAATGCGAACAAGATTTCCATGCTTTTGATGCAGCTTTGTTTGCAGCTCATGCATCTGACCTTCCCGAGCATGTTTCCATATCCATAACCGACTGAAGGACGCCAGGAAAGGACCAGGCACTCGGGCAAGAGGGTGTACTGTTCGGCAATACACGATCCAGCAGGATTGCCATACCAGAAGTATTGTTCCCGCAAAGGCGAGTACGGTCTTCCAGTTGGAATACAAGAGTGAGTACAGGAGTGAGAACATCTTCGGAGGTTAGCCCACGAGTAGTCTTAACATTAGTCTTTGACAACAGGATAGAAAACTCATATCTCTTGCTTCTTTCATTGTCTCTTTAGATACCAGCTGCTGTCAGAACGGCATGGTGCGGAGTGGAAGTGGGTGCAAGTGCCGATAAAAGCTATGACGGGTAGCTTCTAACTACCTCACGATTTGGCATCATGCATGTAACATACACATACCTTGATCGAATTAAATGGTCCATAAGTAGCAAACGTACTGCAAGAGAGGGACTGAAAGCATGGCTGCTAGCTGTGAGCGCAGCGAGAGCCTTTTCCAGACTTCATTGCAAGCTGTGCCTGGGGAATCGGCCTAGAATATACTGTCTATATCTTGCTCCATGAAGCAATTCGACCATCGAAGAGCAATCAACCGTAAGTCATCTTCAGCTTAATTCTTATCGGCACTGAGCCTGAGATGCGCAATGCTCCTTCCAATTCTACCGCGCACACTTGAGGTACATCTAGCCGTACCTCTTCTCAATTCAGCGAGATACTGGTAAACAATTGGTACCGACGAGTTGCACGTCGCGCATAAACTCAACCCACCCCCACCCCCACCCCCGCAAGAGATAAGCCCCCACTCTCTGGTCGGATCTGAGAATGCGGACACCCCAGATCACGGCACGTGTCCAGCAACAGGTAAGTGGGGACCCGGCCTGCTGCACCACTGGTGTAATACCACAGATTTTCTAACCCGCGCCCGCAGCAGTTGACCAACCTTTCCAGTACTATTATTCCACCACAACCTATCGCAATGCCTTCCAATCACGATATTACGATGTCCCAGGCGGCCGACGCCTTTCGCGCAGGTCAGTATACCAGTATTTACAAGTACGCGGCTGCATTTGCCCTCGATCATAGTTCTCTCAGCTATCATCTTCGAGGACAGTAATCTCGACGCTCTACACGCGCTAAATAGTAGTTATTAACCCCGGACCAAGAGATAGATCTCGTACAATGGATACTACGATCGGAGGCAGGAGGAAATACTATCAATCATACGCAGCTTCGAGAGGTTATCCTTCTTATACTGAGGGTCACAAATGGCCCTACTACGCTTAGAAAAGAATGGATATATCGGTTTATTAACCGTTATTCTAAGATTAAGACTAAGATAGGCTAAAAGCTCGATCATTAGAGAGTATAGGCATCTATAATTAATAATCTTTAAACTTTCTTTACTTGATTATAGTCCCTTCTATTACAGTTTAACGTTTAGCCCTAAGATATATAGAATATAAACGAAACAGGTATCGCCCTCAGTGTCTATACTAATTAAATCGTAATTAAAACGTCTTTTACCTCTCGATTATACGTTCAACGGCCTAAAAATTGTAAGTAGGTATCTATTATTAAGTCGATTAACGCGGTGGGTCGAAAGATACATAATATCGTTATTTTTAAAGTAAAGAGCCTTTAAATAACGTAGTTTACGATAAACGATATACTAAACGCTCTCTATACTACTTCTAATAAGGGCTGGACTACTAACGAGATCGGGCTATATTAGTTAAAGGAGATTTTCTTTCTAGAAACGTCTAATAACTAATATCGAATCCTAATCCTTAATAGTTACGGTAGCTATATAATAACCGAATTTATATGGGAGTACTACCAGAATAAGGTCCTCCTTTTATATCTACTACCTTATACTAGTTATATCCTTTAACCACTTGATTTAACTTACTTTTTCCTTACTAAGGGTCGATATCGATCCCAGATTACAGATCTCGCCTCTCTTAACGATTCTCTATTAATTAAAAAAGTAAGGTTTATTTAATACTATACTAAAGCAAGAGATAAAGGTTTATTAAAGAGAAATATACGTAGTGGCTTCGCAGCTACGGGTATCGCTCTATTCGACCTAGGCCGAGTACTATTCTCCTACTAAGTCCTTTAATAGGTGCCTATAATACTAATTACGCAGCGTATTTAATTATTAACTACACTAAATAGCGTTAATCGTACCCCTCGAAATCTTAATTAAGTACGACGCTTAATCAACCGTATCTCGGATAGTAAAGATATCTTAAGATCAGTTAGAAAGCTACTCTTTTCGGTGGGCCGTCAACTAAACTATTTCTCGACCACTATAGCGCTCCAGTAGCGTCAAATTGACCACCAAGCTACGATAATTAACGAGCACCGTCAACGGACAGCAAAAAGGAAGGCTATTAACCCTAATTTACTATTCAAAGATATCGCGACAATCAAGGCTGCGCAGGACCTTCTTGCGCTACGAGATCAGGCCTGGGCGCAGCAAGATCGACAATTGGAAGCTCGCAGGACTGCGCAGGCTATGATTCAAAGCAATATTGAGCAGCATCTATACCAATTCCACGTTTGCGACCCAATCGACGTCAATATCGACAGTGATAGCGACTCCGAATAGTGTGGTATTACACCAGTGGTGCAGCAGGCCGGGTCTCCACTTACTGGGAAACCAAATGTGCCATTTGTCAAACACAATTTTGCTCATCCAATCCTTGCGCACCTTGCTTCAGTTAGCGAAGCTTGAAGTTACACCAACGCAAATGATCTGTGGTTCATCACTAGTATCAGCTTGCCGCCGTCCGATTAGTGGACCATTTTGCAACCCTGCTCACCTGCTGGTTCTGTCACCTGAAATCAGCTCTTCGAGCTTCGAATGATTCACATTGAAGCTTGCAGTTATAGAAGGAAAGCCCAATGTCACCATCATCCCCAGTGTCGAAAAAACTGTCCCTAGTGAAATGCCTTGGTCCTAACAAGGCGCACGATATATTTCGTATCCTGAGTGTTTCGGCGGTAATTGCGCCTGGGATTGTCCCGGATGTGCAAGTTATCATGCGTTTGTGTGACGTATTCGAGATTTGTGTCTGGCCGTTCTTAATAAGTACTAATGCGGGCTATACTGATGCCGCACCTAAAGTTCTAGGTAGCATAAGTAGATGGGGTAAATAAATGAACCTTTTTAAGGGTTATGAGGCCTGCGCAGTTGTGTGTCCTGGCGTAACGCTCTTCGAACCCCGTGCTATCTCGTTAAGAAAAAATCTCAGAGATGAAACTCTGTGTCAGTGTACCAGATCTCGACAGTGAATCGGTATGGGGCAATGCAACTGAACAAGGGGTAAACTATAAAATATGTAACTATCACGACAGCGTATATTGTTCATCGAAAATATAAGACAGTGCTGACATTCAAAACGATGCACTACAGTATGGAAATTGTCCACTACAACTAGTCTAATCCGTACAGGTATAGAAGCACATCCCAATTCAGACGCAAGTCCCAAACCTCCATCCATACGAACAATCACCAACCAAATACTGGCAGCTCTTCAACTACAGCGTTGAGCCTTATAGCAATGGCTTCTCACATAACAATTCCTAAGCATTATCAAGACAAGTTTGGGTTTATAACAAACCCTGCCGCTCACTTGTCTTACTTAGTTACAAATCGACGCAATGAGGACCTGCACCCAACATTGGAATCACCAGACCACTGCGAGTTGATATGGTCCTTCAAAATGTCGCTGCGCTCCGACACATGCTTCCCAATGTAGCAATTATGGGTAGTTACATAAAGTATGCGAACTCCTAGGAGCCTCTCGCAGAAAAGTAACTTGCCAGAATCACCAGGAAGCATGGGCCAAGCCGTTGAACTTCAACAGTGCACGGTACTACCCTGATTCTTCAGGTGGGCGCCAAAATCTGATGGAGTCAAGAGTTTGGTGGTAATCAGCCATCTTGATTTCTGCCTTTACATCCAAACCACAATTGTGGTGTAAAGACTCAAGGTAGCCTCGACTTTTTGTCTGGTTGACTCCATTGAATTTTTGGCGACCACCTTGAGCCGATTCGTTATGCAACTAGCAGGGGTAAAATTAGGCCCAAATCCATAGCAGGTTTTCGTGTGCAGATATTCGATCACATTTAAGTGTTGGAGACCATCAAATGAGGATTTTAAGTAGCTGCCCGTGGCAGAGTCTATCTTTCGCCCAAGGCACTCTTAGTTCTGCAGGCTTTGGGATAAGCTAGCGAGAAGACTGCATGATGAAATGATGCCGGGGTTGCAATAGTTTTCAGTGGCTGTGTAATGTTCCTTTCTTCTACATAAATTTATAGCTTAATGTGTAGTAAGCTCTAAGAGTATCAAGCAGTTAGGGAACAGGTCAACACTTGCGAAGAATTCGTTCTCCGCATGAAGGGTGCATGTGATCAAAGATTCGAAGTCGAATGGTCGCAAATGCTGAACAGTCTAGATTGTCATGTGATTGGATGTTGCTGCGGGGTTCACCACCAGGGTGAAACTGTCTGCTGCACTGGCGGGTTCATGCATTGCACCGATAAAACTATGCCGTGTACGTCGATGTACCAGCATGGAGGGTCCTTTGTAAAATGGCTCAGGTCCGCTGTGTATATCTGCGGCTAATATGCACCTCATGAAGATCAAGTCTTACAAATCACCGCTTTCAGTTTTATCTCTTTGTAGGTTCTAACCACCGTAACAGTTATGACTCACAATATCGATATTGATCGCGCGCAAGGGATATTGAAACACACATTCCGTGAGCCTTCTCGGTTGTCAAAAGCTTTGCAAGCTCCCGAAAAGATACATGACCGGGAAACAAAGAATGTGGTGCATCAGGATGACGGTAACCGACCTCTGGCGCAATTGGGACACAAAGTGATCGAAATGGTCCTAATTGATCAATGGTTCAACGCTGGGAGTGACCGGGGTATGTATGCTACCAATGAAAAGCTGTGGTCGATGCTGATATCTGGCTCAGACAAGACTCAAGCCATTACCAACAAACTGGCAGGTAATGAGTTTTTAGCTCAAGTAGCGCGAAGAACGGGCCTCGATAATTGCGTGAGATACTCTGAACGTCAAATCAGCATCACTGAATCACCTCCACAAACACTTAAATTAGTCACCACCGCTGTTGTCGGAGCTGTGTGGTTGGACTCTGATCGAGATTTTCACCACATTGTTCACATTCTTGAGCATTTAGGGTAGGTCACTGAAAGACAAACTAGCCATACAAATTCATGCTGACTTACGATAGAATTATCGATGAAGAAGTCGATTAAAAATACTGCACGATGGCTACAAAACCACGGAAACCTCACCACTCAGATGAGGACAAGCCGAGAGTTGCTGACGACATGCGACCACATCAGACCATCTACTCAAACATTTCTCTTCGATCATTGTTCCCAGCAAACATTCCTGTCCTTCCAATATGGCTTCTAAATGAGAAGACAAAAGAGCAGCCAAAGGCCAGATTTCATCCGCTCGCTTGTTCTTGAGTGATTGCACGAAGTTGGTAATGACACCCTCTCGCAGGCGCTCGAAACTATCAATGTGAGTTCTTGGTGTTCGAATGAGTCAACGAGCTTCTTACCGAGATGGCGCCACTTGTGGAATCATGCACAATATGCCCGAAGAAGCGCTTTCACACAAGATCGACCAAGAACGACTGGACGACAAGAAGTTGTGCATCCGAGTCTTGCGCTGTTCTTCAGCAGGAAAAGTGTTGTTGTGACGAGTAGCAGGCTGTTCAGAGGTCTGCAGTAACACGTCCAAAGCCTGAGAAGTGGACTTTCCTGTTTTGGCTATTCTTTTCTCAGTTGCCGTCATCGTTGCTCGTTCTCCATGGAATTGCTTCTGAAGTTGTTTGTATGATCTGTTTAAACGCCACAAGCCCATTCGACGATACAAATCGCAAGCAAATTCGGCTCCTTGAACTGCTTCCAAGAAGCTAAGGACTGTTGAGATTTGAGAGCCAGCGGCTGGCAATTTCAGTGTTTCGTTGCCACGAATGTATTGCACTGCACTGCAAAACTCTTCGAAAACAGTCTGGCCTGCTACTGCTTCAAAGTTGATACCCATCAATGTGGACAACAAAACTGACTGCTGGTCAGCAGTATCACCCATGTGTGCTATCTCCATGCTGCTCGCGTTAGTTGTGTCGACTGCGAAGTTCTCGAGAGTGGTGTGGTGATATCTGAGCTCTGGCCGAGTGGCACATTCGGACGTCGATCCAATCTCGTGACCCCCGTGTTGTGGCAGCAGATTCATTGCAGGCGGCTCATGCGAAGGGTGTGCAGAAGAAAGTTGAGTCACGTCTGTACGCATACTCTGCCCAATTGGTGAAGCTTCCCAAGGATTTAGCACATTGACATCTGGCATGGTCAAATCATGCTCAAAATTAGCGTCAGGGTTACCATCAAACGAGGAAAGCAATGGCTCCTGCCCATGCAAAAAATCGCTGGGAGTTAAAAATCCTTGTGCTACATTATCCAACAAAAAGAAATCACGCTGAGTCTGCTGATCTGCGGCATGACTTTGCACAGAGGGTGCTTGAATAGCTCGAGTTTCACTTCTCAAGTCTAGAAGATCTTGCTTCACTCCATCAATGAAAGTGTCCATAGCATTATCGATTTGCGCTTCACTAACGCCGTCAAGGCGTTCAACGAATGTGGTGATTTTGACACGACACTCGTCAAGTTCCTGAAATGCGTGTCAGTGTAATTGTGCAATACCTCTGTGACATTACCTGACGGAGCAGTCGAAGCAGTTCGACTTCCATGCTGCATGCTCAGTCCAACGAGTATCAGGAGGAGAGCTTTTTGAAGTCTGGTGTCCCTGCTGTGTATATTGCAGCACGTGATCCTCTGCCAAGTAGAGTTTATAACTTGGGCCAACATGCGTTGTCTTTTCCTATAACTTCAAACTCACACTGTTATGTAAGCAGTTGCTTCTACAGATGAAGAGGGCAGAGAATTCTGATCTTCTTGGTGAAGGTGAGGGTGGCACGTCCAGTCGAGCTCGTCGCGAAAAACGAGCTCGACTGGACGTGCCGCGTTCACCTTCACCAAGAAGATCGACTCTCCTCTTCCATGGCCATATGGTGAGAACAGTGTCTACAGGTCACGGCGCCATACTGAATCACGCTATAGAACGGCAGGTCCGACGGCCAAAACGACACGGGTTCGGTCTGTGCTCGGGAGCGAGGTCTTCAGCAATCGAAGAGACAAACCTATCGCCCCCGTGCACAGTCTGATCCGCTGAGGAGGACCTTGGAAGTCAGGCCAGCCCAGCTGAACGTGTCACAAACTATCTCAGAGCTGTCAAAGAAGGCAGCCGAGTTGAGCAAGAAGCAGCAAGAGCACATGCTAGCCGCAGAGCGCCTGCAGCAAAGGCTGACGCGCGGCGAGCATTCGCTGGGTGAACAGCTGCGCGAATCCCTGAAGATCCAGCGAGCAATACAGGAAAGACGCGAGCAGAACAGAATCGACAAGCAACAGTTGGACGCGGAGAGGGCTGGGTCAAAATCGGTTGCGGATGACTTGGACAAGGTTCTGCGCGAGATGCAGACCCTTTCGGAGCAAATGGCGAAATAAAGTTTGCAACTTGCTGATACTCGTGTATTAGCAAGTTGTGAACTTTATTTCGATTCAGGAGCGGGGTTCAAATCATCCACAATTGAAATTACGACCCACTTATGTTAGAGGGCAATGTATTCACTCATTCGTTCTTACAATTGTTGTCGCAATTCACCACGCTTGCGCGAAATGGTACTGTAGATCTATCCTGTTTTTGGAAGCTGAAGTACAAGTGTTCTGGTTTGTTCTCACCAGTCGACAATTGTATCTGACCCACAACCAGACGCGAGCTTGTCAGCACGACTCCAATCGTAAATGCCTCCTCTTGTGACAAAGCTTGTTTCGTCCCAAAAGACACAACGCAAAGCCTTCTCGACGCCCACTTGTAAAATCGATGGCGATGGCTGCCGACCATCTCGATCCAAGAAACGCATGTACTCGTCCAAAATCAGGTAAGATTTAGCCATCAATTGATTGGACTCTGGGACGAACGAGGCTTGGTGTTGATGGCGTTGACAAAACTGCTCAAATTCGCGATCAGAGATCATGAACTTCCGTACATCCCGTAATGTGCGGTGCGAGTCATTCTCCCCTGCAACCATGAGTACCTGAAAACATTTCCAGCGAAACGGTTGCAGTTCCGAGATGTGAGAGTTCATATCTTCATCCACATTCATTCGACAGACCACCGTGTTCAGCTTGAACTTGATGCCGAATCTCTGGCACCATTGGACGATCTTGTAAAGTTGGGTGACCTGATCTCCAGAACCACGCCCAATGTCAATGTTGGTTTGCTCGTGGAAAGAGTCGCAAGATACTGCAAGGATATCGATGTTGTGACCGTGGTCTCTCAAGAATCGCTCCGTCACTAGACTTCCATTGGTCACGATCGACACGGATTCCAAGCTCAAATCTCGTTTGCAGTAGTCCACGAGAGTCCCGAGAAACTTGGCATGCAAGAAGGGTTCGCCTCCAGCAAAGTTGAGCTTCCTCATACCAGCTTGTTTGAGGAGTCTGAGACCTTTCATGGCCGTTGTGACACTCTCCTTGTGAGACGTAGTGGCTGTGTGAAAGCAGAAACCGCAGCTTTTGTTACACTGACGAGTGAAGTGGTAGTTGACCGATACGGGACATTTGGATGGCCTTGCTCGTGTGTGGGACTTTGTTCCCCAGAGCGGCAACTTCCATGCGAAGATTAATATCATAGCCGTGACAGTGCACCACAAAACCAACATCGTGCTTGTCGCCAGGCGCCTACTAAGACGGAGAGAGTAGTACAGACGTGAAGAAGATGGTCCCAACTTTGGTGTTGAGTGAAATACTGAAACAACTCCGTCGTTTACTATCCTCTTTGCCACCTTTATACCTTTAGACAAGCAGCTATGGACTTGCAACAACACGACCGTTCTTTGATCTATGTCATCGGTAAGATAATGCGGGCCAATTAACAGAATATTGTTGACCCCCGTATGGGCTGTCCAGGTGCTGGGAAAGGCACTCTCTGCTCCATGTTGGCATCTCGATGGGGATGGGCTCACATTTCCGTTGGACACGAGCTGAGAAGATACACACAACAATGTGATCAAGAAGATGACACAATTTCTCAATCCGTCCGCTCGGCCACGTTGGTTCCAGTGCGCCAGCTCGCAGAGGTTCTGGCTCGTCGTATGCAAAGCCTTTGGGACGAGGGTCACGTATCATTCATCATCGACGGATTCCCACGCCACGAAAGCCAGATCTCGTATATCCAGGATACGGTGAGTCATACACTCTCAATGGATTTGTCTAACAAGTGTGCAGATCGGTGTGCCCAATCAAGTGGTCCTTCTTGATTGTGCCAAAGACATTGCCAAGGAGCGTGTATTGAGGCGCAATGATACGACCCGAACGGAGAACGAGGAAATTTTTGAGAGGCGATTTGCGGAATATTGTACAAATAACCCGGATATTATCGCTCGCTTTGAGGCTGAAGGCAAATTGACAAGGGTAATGTTGACCATATTCTGGCTGCAAGCATTAACACAATCCAGGTTGACACAAAATATGCCGAGGAGGTGTCCTTCGCCCACTTGCTTGCAGCTCTCGAGGGCCCAGATAGTGTCCTTGGCAAGGATCGAACCGAAGCAAGCCCGTGAATAGTGTTGAGTTTTGGCAAGTTGCAGCACTTGTTCGTCTGCAGCTGTGGTAGATACATCATACATAGAGAATTCAGGTGTTGTTTTGAAGAACTAGCAACGTTCTTTGACTTCCTAGCCTTACTCTCATCCACTACCTAACCAACATGGCACCATCCACCTTTTCGAAACTCCCTTCAGCCATCTATGTGATAGGCGTACCTGCCACCGGGAAAACCACTCTTGTTGAAACACTTGCAGACCGCATCCAAGGCCAGGGGTTTCGAAGAACCTTGTGTGTGATTGCCGAAGTGGCTCGTGAACTTGTCCTACGCGAGAAAATAAATCATCGAGACATAACGGCAGGAAAAGATGCAGCCATGGATTTGCAAAGACGTATTCTTGAAGCGCAAGCAATGCGAGAAAGAGAAGCTGCCAACACTGCCCATCTCATCGTGTCAGATCGATCTGGCGTTGATCCAATCGCCTTCGCCACGAAGTATGGTGGCCGATCTCGTGGTCAAGCCCTCCTGGATCTCGAAGCTTGGACCTATCTGCGCCAGAGAATGCGGTGTGGGATAGTCATACTTTGCGAGCCGATACCAAAATGGTTTGTGGACGATGGAGTTCGTGTGGTTCCTGCCTCCACAGCAGAGGTGAACGAGCTTCACATGACTTTCTACGATATCCTGCAATCCCAAGAAATCTCCTTCCACACCCTGCCCGCGTCGATCGAGAATACGCTAGAACGCGTTGACTTTGTGATGAATTGCTGGCGACAGAAAGATAAATCACTGCTCTAAGACGCATGATGCACATGATGAGCCAAGCTTGTGGAGAGATCGATCACTTGTGTCAAGGCAGCTCTTGAGACTGTCTTCGAGCAAAATAAGCCGTCAACTTTCCGATAGCAGGATTAGGGTCGAAAGCCCAGCAGTAGCGCTGCATGAAGCTCGTAATCTCTGAATCCATCAAACCACAATATTTCTTGGCTTCCTCATCTGACTGTATCGTCACTGATGCTTCCAGTTCGACCTCTCCAACCACATGCCCGAAGTCTGTGTGATCTAGTACAATCTTGAATCGGTCGTCTGCTTTCCACGCCTCGCGATGTGTCGTGATTTTTGCAGTTTGAGTAAGTCCAAAAGCCTTGGATGACGGCTGAGATTTTTTTGTGATCAGGTGAACTTGGTGACCGATCTCATCCACGTTCTGGATCTCTCGAAATTGAGAATTGTTGTAGTCTCCTGCTTGTCGAATTTTGCTCTGCCATTGTCCATCTCGCTGCCGTACCCAAGTTCCAGCATGGGCCAACAAGCTTCGATGGTCAAAATAGGTATCGCAAAATGTCTGTGTGCCCAGATACTTTAAACTGTGAAACGTCGGATTGCCTCCATTGATGGTAAGAGGATAAACGCGCAGTCGCGAAAACTTACGCTCGACTTCCAGAAGGACCTGTCGCAGGTGATTGTTTCCCGTAATCATGCCTTCAGAGTAATTCAATTTTGGTATGTGTAGGATTGCACAACTACATACGAACACAGTGGCTTTTATCAGGGGTCAACGACCGAAATAAGTTGCAGAAGCACTACCGAACAATCCCCGCCTTGGCGCTCGGACCGAATCATGATCACAAGGACGAGTGAGCACAGCGCTTTGCCGCAAAAGCTTCAATAGTTTGTAGAAAGGTGAATGGCTTGCAGGTAAGCTCGTATTTGCTGAGCGCGTTGAGAGAAGTTGTTTGACCAATGCCGCCTCTTCCGTTTGACCCCCTCTCAACTGTGTGTTCGGCTCCGAGGCTCCGATACGATCATTTACTTCAGTACCATGGTTTCCTTCCAGTAACGAACGCTGACCACCATTGAAAGCCAAATTGATGGCCATTTCCGATCAGGCAACGGATACTGCGGTGTTTCGTACGACCAAGCAGCACCATTCATACACGATACGAAAGCCCAGGGAATACGGACAAGGTATGCACATGCGTTGATAAAACCAACATTTCCATTGCTCGTCTAATACGTTTTTGTCTTTGTAAGTAACTACTGCTTTACAAAGTGGTGTGGTTCCTACTTGCACTGTCTTCAAATTTGGTTCATTGTAAATGGAGCAAGATGCTGCCGACCATCCATCACCGCATCTCCCTGTGACCGACAATCTGACTTCTGAAGAGGAGGCGGAAATACGTGAACAGTTGTGTAGCTCAGACTGGAATGAGGATGGACAAGTCATGTGGAGTGGCGTGCCCAAAGACAAGGCTCAGCAGTGGGCCAACAGACACGGTCTGCAAACCCTAACAGACGCTATGGGACCTCTGATGCGACCAGAAGACCCGCAATGCCACAGATCAGACAAGAGTGCAAAAGAATGGAGCAAGTACATCAAAGGTGCCTCTGCTATTTTCGCTGCTCGCGCTGCAGAAGGACACAAGGCAGTATTGCTAGCGCGACCTCCTCCACAGACGCTCCATCCTTCGGGCTTAACAAATTACCAGCAGATTGAGGAGCCGATCCTGAAAGGCAAACACAGCTGCGGCATTGGCGTAGATCGGATTGAAACAGCCCACCCAACTATCCCAGGAGCAGAAGACGATGTCTACCAGATCTGGCCAGACGATCAGTCTCAAACATGGTCTCAGAAGCATGGTGACAAGCCAAGTGATAACCGACCATGGAGGCCTGTCAAAAAGTGAATATCGATGACTAAGTGCAGGGTGTTCTTGTGATGTACATTGACAGTCATGTGAGATAGTTGCAACCAAAATTACTGTTGCTGTAGAAGAAAACGTGTCCATCAGCGTGAGCCGACATCAGTTGTAATGGTCCTTTGTAGCCGTAGCACCGAGTTGCTCAGCTGCGAGCAGAACAGCCTCCATTTCATCCACATCGGATGGATCAAAGGAGTCATCCGAGCCCATTGCATCATTAACACTAGCTTTACCGTCGCCACAATCATCAACGGTTGAGTGGATGGGAGCTACCTGTTCTGTAGACATGTGAACCAGTCGTATAACACTCTCACCCGCCTGTGCTAATGCCTGTTGGTTCTGGACACAAGCTTCTGCCTGTGACTGTTGCATGAGTGTTCGTTGTTGTGCAATAAGCTCGTCAACCCGTTCCTGAAGACGCTTCCGAAGGACTGTTTGTTGAGATGATACCTCCTGCAGGATCTCCTGGACCTTCGCGGTCAGCCGAGCAATCTCATCGGCCGCAATGACATCTTGATGCAATTTCGCGAAATCATACGCTGCTTCAAGGCAGACCAATACTGACTTAGCGTCTTGAGGACAGCGATGGACTGCAAAGTGACGAATATTGGCGACGTTAGTAAGAAGCACTTTGTGATCCTTGCGGTTGACCTGTATGGGAAAACCTAGTGGCTGGGCTTTCGCGTTCCACAGAAAATGGATCCATTTATGTAGCTCAAGGGACTTTGGCTGTGTCCACCGGCGTTTCTCCATCACCGCAGGGCACCTTGACAATCCGAAGCGAAGGCACATGTGCTCTAGTGTCTCTTGTAGATGGTGAAGCAAGGTATGTTGGGCTACTAGCGATAGTTGTGTTGATAGTACAAGATGGTCACTGCTCCATACCAGCATCAGCGATAAGCTTCGACAGTTCGGGAGTGGTACCTATTTGGTATGAGACGCTCGCATCTTTGCGTCTCTAATTCTACTGGTCCCGGCTTGATGGCGTCAGCCTCACAGTCTACTTCCTGCCTTTGTACTAATATAGTACCTTCTAAGGACACTGGCTTGTCTGTCATAGCACTCGCCAACTTTCTTTTTTTAGATTTAGTCATCACGACAATTGTGTCGGCGTATTGAATTCACTTCCGATTCTCAAACGAAGGTATGTCGTGGCGGCTGGGAACGTTGGTTAACTTCCATTTAGAATCAGTACAATCGTATTACCACAGCTCAAATAAACAAAGCGGCAGGCCTTATGTTAACCTAAAGTATGCTTCTTCAAACGAAGGTGAGAGGACAAGCACTTTAATACTGAAGTAGTAACTATATCAGACATATGACAACAGCCTTATTGTTGTGACCCAAGGCCATGCGACAGTTGCGGACACATATATGGGAAAGTTAGGCGAAGCAGCCTAGCACGTGAGATAACATCACGTGCCATCTTCTTCCGAAATAAGAATTTACAGGATGGCACGATGTTAGGATAGGACATACAGTACTGACATGTTATCGTACTGTCCAAAATTTCCTATTTCCTATTTAAAATTTTATAGTTCTTCATAGTCAATCCAGATTATGCAAATACCTATACCCATGAAGAAGGAGTCCACTGTCAGTTTCCAACCAGCTTGGACAGATCTACTAGGAATGTAAATTACGCGTCATTTGGCATTGGCTTTGGTATTAAAGCAGCGCAGTCGTACATTAATTCTTAGTTAGATTCAATACCATTCCTTGTCATATTTTACAGGAACAGAAATCATAGAGTATACACCAATCTCTTCACAATCTAGCACTGTATTGAACCTGATTAAATTGCAACAGGTAGCCACAGCCTTGGAAGATCTCACATCATGGCTGTCCTCGTATAGCTGGTGTCACGGAACAGCCAGTAACATATGAATTCAGCTAATTAACGACTGTAATCAGCAACATATTCTAAACGCCGCACTACGCGTGATACTAAGCCGTTGCGGGACTCAATAACCACTGGAAATGGAGTGATCTCATTGCCACGAGCAAGTCATCGTTCTAAGCATATATCCAAGCACATATCCAAGCACCAGGAAAACATGGCACTACTCCTACCAGTTAAGTGTCCAAGCCTTATCTCTCGCCTTCTGCTGCTCATCTATGAGAGAAAGACTCTAATTAGAATATAACAGATCTCAAAACCAGCCTGCCCACAAATCCGGCGCTGCATTGGCTCCCAGGCCAGGGTTCGGTGGCTGGCGCTTAACCTGATACAGTCAAGGTCAAGTCCACTTTAAGCACGAATCATTCTGTTTCTCTGGCCTACGGGTTATGCATCCAAGATGGAGCTTTGCCCCGCATTGACGTGGGGAAAAGACAAGCGCCTCATGTTCAGCCTTGTCTAGTATTGGGTCACGGTCGCCACCTCCCAAATGCCTTTCCGCCCTTCTCACCTTCGTCATGACCCAACTGGAAGTGCTCATGACAAACTCAACTGTGAAATTTCTAAATGCGACGCTAGCGCATACTTCTTGACTGACTCGCTCCTTCCCAGTCTCAACGGTCGACTTGGCGAACCAGTTGCGTTGACCGCAGGCTGAACAGCACTTATAATCGAATCTGCACCCAAAAGAAAGCTACTTGTTCTACACTCCTCAACTTCTTAAGATCCTCAGCGACTAAAGGCACGTCCATTGTTAACAAGAAAGGAATCTGTACCACGGTCAGGACCCTAGAAATTGGGCATACACAACTCTAAGCAACTTCAAGCTTGAAGAACAAGACCTTGTATCAATACAGCGGCATGACTTCATCAATAGGGACTTATACCTATATCCCACTCGATGAGAGGTTTCAGGAAATTAGACTCTTGACTTTACTACCTGGTCTTCACGAAGCTGAGCTACATATTTCCCTCAACATCATGCGCTGGACAAAAGGGTCACCTAGTCAGCATCAATTTGAAGCCTTATCATACACCTGGGGTTCGAAAGAGAACCCAGGACGAGTTTTCGTCGGTCCTGATTCCCGCCCACTTTCAGTCACACGCAATCTCGCGCATGCTTTGGTGCATCTCCGCTATCCTGACAAGCCACGGACATTGTGGATTGATGCAATCTGTGTCAATCAATCAGACATGCATGAGCGAGGATCACAAGTCAAACGAATGGCCGACATATACAAGAACGCATACCGAGTTGTCGTGTGGCTTGGCCCTGGTACTCAGCAAAGCGCACAGGCAATGCAGATACTCCACGTAATTGCTCTTGCCGTCATCATCAACCGAGACTCTTTTAGAATCGAAGGCTCTCGCCATCCACCTTCAGTCCGCTCAGATGAGCAGTACCTCGAGCACTGTGGAGACCCAGGCAAACCGTTCAACTTCCACATGAGTCAGTTTGATTGTGTCGGGCAACTGCTTAACCGATCTTGGTTCGAACGACTTTGGATTTGGCAAGAAATACGATTTGCGGCTTCAACTTCTGTCATCCAATGTGGAAGCGAAACAATGTTGTGGAATGAATTTAGAGACGCAATTTACGCATTATTCTTCAAGTCCGTCTCCTTCCACAATGTTCCAGACTTGTGCAATTTTGAACAAGCTCTCTCAGCATTCGTATCCCGACTACAACTTATCTTTCAGCTCTGCGAACTCCAAAACGAAGATTTCACATCACTCACTGATACCACGATGACAGCAAAATGTGCAGACAAGCGTGATCGTATCTACGCACTACTGTCTCTGCTCGATGCGGCAGGCTCCGAGCTTCGAGTGGAGCCTGACTACACCAAATCAGTATTTGAAGTTTACCGAGAAGTTTCGTTGCGGATGTTACTAGACTCTCACGAGCTTAAAATTCTCTGCAGGGTCGAATTGCAAAGTGAGCATAACTGGTCGGGTAACTGGAGTTCTTGGGTACCGGATTGGTCCACTCCACGCTTGACCACTCCATTGCAGGACAAATTCGCTTCAGGGTCTTCCTGTCCCGAAATTTCTCATCATGACCATGTTATTCATGTAACTGGAGTTGCTGTTGCTAAGATTCTAGACCATTGTGAATTCGCTCATTCTAGTCTCTCCAATCAAGATGCATCTGTTGACACGGAGGCAGAGATGACAGACAATGAAAAAAAATTGTTCAGAGTTTTGAAACACCTTTGTCCGCAACGAGATTTGACTGTCGAAGGCATGGATTCGCTCTGTCGTACACTTGTCGCTGGAGCATTCAAGCACGACTTAGATCCGCCGTCATCCGCGAACATAAGCTTCGAAGATGCTAAAAAGGCTTTGGATGCCTGGGTGCAAATGCGCTTTCAAGACCTGCCATGTTTGAATGCTACTGGACAATGGCGCCGGTACCTCCAATCGATGTCCGTTCACTGCACAGCACGTACTGTGTTCAAGTCACCCACAGGCCACTTTGGTATTGCTCCACGCACCGCCAAAAAAGACGACATAGTTGTTGTCTTCCTAGGTTGTCCCTCTCCCCTGGTACTCCGTCCAACCGGCTCTTACTTTCAGATTGTCGGTGAGGCATATTGTGATGGTTACATGAATTGTGAGGCACTACTTGGGCCCTTACCCACGGGAGTACAGGTCTTGCGCCAACAGGCCGCTGGAACTGCTTTTGTATACTGGGCCTATCGCAACACAGCCACAGGGGAAACGCAGATTGAGGATCCGCGACTAGGGCCTCTACCGGAGGGCTGGGCGAAGCATGAGCACAAATATGACCATTTTTTGAATAGGTATGTAAATATGAGCATCGATAAATCGATCCACGCCCAGGATCCACGACTAACAGCTCCTTGCTTGCGAGAGCGAGGCACGCATCTTAGGGTCTTTGAGATTATCTGAAGAGTTGCGAGCTGGTTTTCGTCTTCCACCTTTTGACCTCGAGTTCCTGTTGACTTTACTGTGTTATGCGGTGAAGCTACACCATCGAGTCTGCACTGCTCGCAGCTGCGGCTGCTTGCTACACTCCCGCCATCCAACCAGCTACCGCTGAATCTTTCCCTGATAGCTTGTCGACCACGAGGCACCATTCTTGTGGCCTGGTCAGCACAACTGCCGTCTCATCATAATATCGGCGTATTTCGAAAATGTAGGCAGTCGCATGTTCAGAAGCAAGACTATACGATGAGCGAATAGCTCAACGACTACCTGAGACTAGCTTCCCATACGGCACAAATTAGGTAGTTGTAGCTGAATCTAGTGACCGCAGATAGCACCATTAACTATTGTGTCTAAGGATGATGCTCTTTCTTCTCTAGCCAACGTTGCTTTCACCGTCACTAACATGGTCGAAGGCACTCTGCGCGGTTAGAGGCCGAGTATGCACATTGATATGATGAATCTGTTGTCTTCGTGCAAGAGAATGTATATCCTGCCTGTGTCTACCTTTGTGAGTTGCTGGAGCAGACATTTTATGGAAGTTCGAGAACAGCTTTTCTTTCATACTGTCTGTGGCTCGTAGTCTTTTGGATGGAATTCATCTGCTCAGGAAGTGCCAACATGTTTTCTGTCTTCAGTAATGATATCGCTACATTGACTAGGGGCAAATAAAGCAGTACAAACAACGAGAAAGACCGTGGTGATGATTGATACAGTGGTAACCATACAAACAATGTCACCATTCATTAAGGGTAGAGCATGGAGGATGGATGTGTCCTTGTGACGCTTAGGTATGCCTGTATAAATACAAACGGCGTTGACCTTTCATGTGCTTCATCAGTCCTTATAAAGATAACATGATATCTGCTTCTCCAGTTGCAACCATTCAATGCGTCGTGAAGCATGGAAGACTCCTAAGGATGATGCAGCTGGTTGGGACAGTGGGGTTTCAGCATGTCCATATACATTGTCGAGTACTTGTTCTTTACATCCACATTTGCAAAAACGGTGGTAACCGCCATTGCCACAGCAGAGACCACAGGCAATATTGTTTATTTGATATTCTCCATGTCTCTAGTATTTTGCGGGTAAATCTATTTCTCTTGTCTTCCAGATCCACACTAAGACTTTACCTAGCGTTCTAGCCAATTCTATGTATCTTCCTGGCTTCCAGGTTTTTCATGTACCAGGTTTCACCGTTTTCGTACCTTACTAAATGCATGCTTACAACCGCCATCGGGAGTACTGCAGCGAATTGTGCCATGAATGCCTTCGTCATGAAAGAACCCCCTTTCTGGCTGAACCTGCCAGCAGTGGTTTGAACTGCTTCTTAATCAGAGCACACGCTACCTCCAAGACCGAACGCTATATTAAACTGTTACTACCCCCAATTGGTTCGATGAATCCGTTCCTGGCAGGAACTGCGTCAAATGTAGAAAGTATGTAGATAGGTTTAGGCCTGTTGTGGGTGTATATTTATTTTGATGTTGTCGCCGCAGTGTTCTTGAATTGGTTAGTAAGGGTGCCCAAGTGGAAGAAGGCTCAAGCCTGAGGATAACATAGTCTGCATGTGCCGTAATAAAGCAGTCTGCCAGAGCAATGCATCCATTAATTTGTTGACGCTGCGTATCACATCATTCTCAATACAGACTTTTATCGTATGACAACCTCCGATCTATCATAGGCACCGGGTATTCTGCCATGCGTTGTACGATACGCACGCAGAAGGCCCTTTGTGTTCTCAGAGAATGATTTTTGTTGTTTATCAGGACTATCCATCACGTAAGATAAACGACTTGTCAGTATGGGTATTGGTAGCTTAAGATATCGTGAGACTGCTCCAATGTTTGATCTCAGTGAGCGTTTAGATAGTTGGTGCACATATCTTCTCTCAAAAAATGCCAATGGCCTGTTGCTCGTTGAAGAGAAACATGAGACTAAGATGTTACGAAGTAATGCCAGGTCGGTCCAAAAACTTGAGCCACGAATCTTTGAGACGGCAATGAATAAGCATCGACCACCACAAGACAAAGTGAGATCGATCGAATTCGAGAACTTACAGTTTGCCTACCCGCACAGACCTGATACCCGTGTTCTCAAAGGCATTTTCCTCAGAATCGAGAAAGGTCAATTCGTCGCTTTTGTCGGCGCCTCTGGCTGCGGCAAATCTACAATGATTGCCATGCTTGAGCGCTTCTACGACCCTGTCCGTGGTACGATTCAAGTTGATGGTGAACCTCTTACATAGATAAACCCTGTTGCCTATCGGAATTGTGCGTCTCTAGTTCAGCAAGAACCAACACTCTACGCTGGCACAGTCCGTGAAAACATCTCTTTCGGCGACCCAGAACTGGAGAAGCCTTGCACGGACGAAGCCATCGAAGAAGCCTGTCGAGCCGCAAACGCATGGGACTTTGTCTTGTCTCTACCAGAAGGCCTCTCCACGCAATGTGGCAACAATGGCAGTCAGTTCAGTGGTGGTCAACGACAGCGTCTGGCTATTGCTCGTGCTTTGATTCGGAAGCCGAACTTGCTGCTCCTGGATGAGGCTACTTCTGCGCTGGACACTCAATCCGAGAAGATTGTGCAAGACGCACTAAAGAGAGCAAGTGAGGATAGCGAGAGAATCACGATTGCTGTGACGCATAGGCTGAGCACTGTTAGAGATGCAGATTTGATTTGTGTATTTTATGGTGGGAGAATCATTGAGACTGGCACGCACACTGAACTACTTAGTGGACAAGGCAAGATGTACAGAGCTATGTGTAAAGCACAAGGGCTAACATAACAAAACTAGAATAATAGATTAATGTTTAATTTACATCTGGTGATCCCAAGTGAACTCCTAAAAGGCATTACTTTGGTTACCTAATGCGACAGCAGGTTTCGTGGACAGCCCAGTTTCTACAAACGGGTATCCACATTCAATCTTGAGTTGCACTGAGTATAATGACACTGATATCCTGCAGTACGCAACTATATTGCCAGTTCCCCGATCCTCCGTCACATAAGAAAGACATGTGATGGTTAAGCAGCAAGTCGCTAAGATGGGCTGGAAAGTACGGCTTGTTGCATGACTGAACACTTTCAGCCGCTGCCGAGCTGAGTTTAGCCCACCAGTGAATGAGGATGGCCAAGCCAAGAGACGAATTTTTCGGCGACCGTAGCTCAATAGACGACCCGCATCGCTCATGTGCACTTCTTTGTTTTGAAGATTGGTTCTTTGCTAAAATAAAACCAAATGCGTTCACGTGGCTAGCGTAGCAAAGTCTGAGATTATCTGGGTGAGTTGATTTCCTCACCGGTCACATTTGGACGTGTCGTGAGTCCTCCACGGAAAGAGCTTGGTTATTTCCTGGCGTGACCACTGATGCGGAGTCCTGCATGCAGTCAGCATGGCTTGGAGGACCTCATTTAGCTACTACGCCAGGAAAGCTAAATTGAACGTCGCGAGACGAACCCCACCGCTAAACAAAGGATAAAGAACTTCGGCTGAATTATGATCACATCACTTTTGTAGCGGACAGAAAGACTGACAAGGATACTAAGTACAGGTATATTCGTTGCCTAGTCATTGCGGGATACCATCATTGATATCAGGCTTTTGTATGTGTAATGCCGGCGCGTTGAACGGGTGGTGCGTTCAACCGATGCGACACTCTGGATGCCACAAAGTGCTGCCTAGTGTATTTTCATTGATCGAAGCCAGAATTAGGAGGACGAAAGTCAGCTTGAGCGGGGTTATCGATCGAAACACAGTTGGTTTCGTCTACCGAATACGAGTCTACTGCAAAGGAATTTGCGGGGAACTCGTGATCGGGAAAGTGACCCATCATTGCACTGATCGTCGAATACTATGGCTACGGCAAGCTTTCATCTTTTGATCACGGGTCCAGCTCCAGCTGAAAAAAATTGGTACCAGCTGAACACCTACTGCAGACCACACTAAGAATGGCCATCAACTCAACTTCTCCGCTTCGAGAGATTGAGGTTATTATGTAACTTCGTCCAGTTCACTGTTAGATTCTATGTAACAAGGTGCAGTCCCTCCGCTTCCCAAATTACTGTAGCATTTTCGACCATTTGAATATCATGGCGTCCATTATAGTCCCCGACTACGAGGTCAAGGCCCTTCTGAAGCCCTCAGAAGTGCTCAAATCAAACAACAAACTTAAAGATGAAGTCTCGTCAGCGTTTTCAATCGAGCCGGGCACCAAGAAAATGAAAATCCAATTCTTGGACACTAAGCAACAACACATCTACGAGAAGGGCTGGAACCTCCGCATCCGCAAGTTAGAAGATGATGATGAGTTCGAATTGACTTACAAGAAGCGCTATTTAGTCGGCGACGGATACTCCAGCAACACTGAAGGCAACATCAAGGCCGCATCCAAGACGGCCGAGCAAGACGGTTTCGATTCGACAACCAACTACGAAGCGCAAGTTGAACTAGGATACAAGAAGCAGACCCTTTCTATCAGTCGCGATGAGGACGTTGACACGGATCCCGAAGGAATGAATCTTCCCCCTGTAGAAGAATCGCGCAAGCTCCTCATCAAAAAAGCTCCTAAAAAATTTAAGAACTGGTCACGCGACAACTGGGGTACTGACCATCTCGCCGACTCCATAGTTTACGGCCCGGTAGATGCGAAGCGGACTGAAGGTACCTGGGAAGGGTTCGGAGTTTTCGTTGAAGTGTGGTTTATTAAGAAGAGCAAGACGGATGCGAGCCTTGAACCAATCGTTGAGGTGTCGTTTAAGACGCCTGACTTGAAGAAAGCACTGGAGGGGCACGTCAAGCTCGTGGAGTATTTGCAGAACAAAGGCTGGTTGCTGCCTGAGGATTCTTTTAGGACAAGGCTTATTCTGGAACGGTACGGGTAGATCACTTCGCATCTTTGCTGGAAGGGCTTGTGTAGCGGAAGCTTTTTTGCACAACTCACGCTCTTTTCTGGTACCTTTGTAATTGTACCAGCGACAATATGAAGCTTTTTTTCCGCAAGCAATCTTCGTCTCTGAGCCACTCTGTAAATGCAAATCGTGTTGTATCGGTGCATTGTTACCTAGGAATGAGAGTTTAAGGAATCAGCCGAGGAAATTGATGGTCGTTGTGGCGAATCTAGCTGAAACGAGCAAGCGCTTCTTCTTAGTCTGAAAGGACTCTGGAGGTGTTGGCAACAGGCACAATTGGTTCTCACCCTTCCACACTTATCGCCGGATAGGAATGAATCGAGAAGGAAAACGGTACATTTTAGTTAAGACTGCATCTCACCGCAATTACCATCAAAAAAACCTTGTAACGGAAGCTTTACGGATCGGTGAGTATCGATATCGTTACTGGCAGCGCAATTTCGGGCAGACGCAAGAAACTGCTACACACCCTACCCAGTCTCCTCAGGAAGCCACAGGAATGGATCTAGACATGCAGCATGTAGTAACAGCTGTAGCTAGCATACGTAGATTACTTGGGGTCGAAAGTCGTTGCAAAAAATTTGCGAAAGTGAAGCAGCAGACCTAGTGGGGATCGCGGAAGTGCTAGGAAACCTCTCAAGCCGGATGAAACAGCTTCTTGATGCGAACAGCCGCTCCGAAGAAGGCAAGAAGCAGCTAAAGCTGAAAATTAGTAGCTAAAAAACGTGATCAATGGCTTAAAAATGGACAATGAGGGTATGAAGACCTGTAGGCTCTACTGATGTAGTCTCTAGCATCACAGTCATAGCCGTGGTCATATACAAGCGTCGCACAGCCAAGCTCCAATGGCTGTGTTCTAGTAGGAGGATGCCTGAAGAGCGATTCATTTGAAGCAGTAACTCCAGCTCGCGTCTAAGCATACGGAACATCCTCAGCACTGCAAGCAAATAAAGCCAGGATGCAGCAGCGATGGTAGTTGAACTACGAGTACCAGAACTAGCCAACACTAAGCAAAGTCACGGCAATTTCGCCCAAGTGTTCTGTTCGTAGGGTTTTGATTAGGTGTGGTATTGCTTACCACCCGCGTTAAGCCATTGAGCTTCAGTTGTTGTCTTCCAATGCTTATGGCTGTTCATGCTTGCTCTAAAAGCGAATTGACTTGCTGCGGTGTACAGCTGTTATTCCGAAGGAAGTCGGAGAAGGTATAAGGCATCTGGTTCGGACCAAGTGCGCTGTCCCAGCCCTCGACTTCCCCCCACCCGTCATCGCTTGGAAGCGGTGCATCATCGGTGGTGTTAAGCGGCAAACTGATCTGAGTGCTGTTCTTGAGGTACATGTAGCTCTTGTCGAACCAGTGAACTCGAATCAAGTTGTGAAGCTCGACCAGGCTGAATGAGTCGAAGGAGGTATTATAGTGCAGGTCAAGATAACGGGAGTATAGAAAAGTGACGGATTGGTTGCGATTCCAATCTTGTGGACGGTCAGAGACCCGGTAAATCTCGAGCTCGGCTTGCATTACACGTCAGTCAACCCACAATATAGGTACTCACGAGTGAAGAAAGGGATATCGACTATTGGTGACAAAATTGACAAGAAATTGACTTACTTGAGCCACAGCAACCACAATCCTCCTCACCACAACATTCACAGCCGCCACTAACTCCGCCCCCCACCACGACTCCAACGTCGCCACTACCGGAAACTGCGCAAGGGCAACTCCATCCGTTGCATCCATTGCTGCAATACCCTTCCAGGCCCAAAGAAAGCCAGCCCCAGAACGACTTGAGGCATTTATTCGTGATGGCACCCGGAACACAGACAGGGCGGCAACCGTTTTCGTGGCATAGAACCTTGTGGCCAATTGAGCATTTACTATCACACAAGCGAAGAAAAGATATTAGCTCTGAATCCGATAATTCGCAAACAACACGATGATGCGAACGTAAAAGGACGCTTACGCGCCATTACCCGTGCTGCTTGCCTCAATAGCAGTCCATCCATTGGGACACCCACCGTGGCAAAACGGCGCAGTCCCATCCCAAAAGTCCTGGCAGTTCGGGTTTGCCTTGCATTGGCAGTACACCTTGTGTCCAGTCCAGCAGCAATGACCATCTCCACATTTGTCTTGTCGAATGGCAACATGAGTACGGGTATCACATGTCCCGCGACAAGTCGGGGAAGTTCCGGCCCAGTAGTCTTTGCAGACTTGACATGAGATGAGATCGGGGAGAAGGAGGAGGAACAAGAAGGAGAAGGGAAGAATGCGGAACCAATACATTTTCTGAGCCAACTTGTTTGGGTGAAGTCCAATTAGAGCAAAGCTTTAGTCAACGTTCTTACGACGAAGTTCAGGAAGATGAGACGACCTCAATTTTCAAAGTAGCACATAGAAGCAATAAGTCCAAGCTCAAAGCTGTCCTGAGGTCTTTTCTGTGAACCTTGATCCAGTTTAGTGGCATTCCGTTTTGTACTATTTTTACTTTGGATATTCAGTACTCGTGTGACAGTCCTGGCAACTGAAATTGAAAGCTAAAGCGAGCGGCGATACTGTGTTCTAGGCTCTTCTTGGCCTGTCTAAAATGAACTGTGGTAGTGAGCTGAGGAGAAGTCGGTTAGTAAGTTAAGAATAGGTATTTTGTGGTGGTGGGTTCTTGATTATTGCCGGTTGGGGGCTAAGGATTCAAACTCTGTGTGTTTGAACCTATCATCCCAGAAAAGGGTCAATCATGTTGTCGTGGGTTACATACACTTCAGCTCCCCTCTTGCCATTTTCCAAGCTGCAAAATCGAGCGAGAGCTATTTTGGGGCACTAAAATGCAGGGGCACGGGTTCATTGACCAGATATCCCTCATTTGCGTGTCGTAGACAACCCTTACGATGTGCGAATGGACTAAGCGACAGCAAGAAGACCGTGTAGTGCTTGGAAGTTATGAGTCCTCTCAGGAAAGATTAAGAGAGCGAAGAGAAACCTCGCTAATGCGGACATTTGATTGGCGTGGCGGGCTACTAGCAATGTCAGTCCGCCAAAACAGGTGTTAGCGAACCGCGGGGAATATTTGCCATGTGCAAGTAGGGTTCTGTCGACATGAAATTTTTACAAGTTGGATGTACGAAAGCTAAGACACGGTCTGAGTTAGACTGGTGGAAAAAAAAGTGTCATGTCTGGACAAGTTCGACGACATGACGGCTCACGAGACACAGGGCATGGGCACCACGAAGGCCATCGTCCCCTCTTCAAGCATGCTCATTAGCCGAACCAAAAGCTTGCTAAAAGCTTACTCGTATTTAAGCTTTCGTGTTTCAAATCCGTACTAATCCTAGTCAGGATTAAGTTTGGAGCGAGTCGAGTGATGCCTGCTGTTGGAATCTGAAGTTGATGTTAATGTTGAGTGATCGCACCCGGAGGACATCATGTTTGGGGTCCATCAGTATGCAATAAGAGAATCTCGATTCCATTGGAATTGAATTATACGAGGCTTGAACAGAGTGGTTATTGGGTCGCACGTGTCAATGACATGCCAGTTTCACGTCATCCTATCAAAAGACTGGATTCGATCAACTCATGTTTTAGGTGGGAAAAGGTTGTAGTTCGTATACACAAAGTGTTCGCTTTCCTGTAAGCCCTAATCCATCGGCTTGGTCTTAGCGGCATGCTTCAACCGGTCAGTGAAAGGAGCTTAGTTGCAAGTGAAAATTCAAAGAACCCAACACTTTTCAAAGGCTGAATAGTTTAGCCCGTTCGTTACTGTCCTTTTGGTCGTCGTGATGGTAATCAATAGTCATACCACCAAGCGTACAAACCATCTGGCCTTCCCAAGAAGTTGAGTGCATAAACATTTTCATCCGTATATTCACACTAAGAAATTGCAGCCGGTCTTCGCCACCAGATTTTCTCCCAGATATTAGATTAATGCCATAGTAATGATCTGGATTGTAAGTGGGTGCATTTATAACAGCACTCAGCCAGGACAAAACAACACCAGTCCCTAGAGCAATGTTTTTGCCTGCAACAGCGGCTGCCCCCGTCGTACGCTTGAGCGTCGGTGTGATAGGACATCACTGAGTGGAGGGTCATTAAGCACACTCCACCAAGGGTCGAATACTTTGTGGACATCTACAGGCGCATACTCTGAACTGATGGGAGAAATGCGCTAGCCTTAATAATCCACTGAGCAAGATACCTGGCCGCATTCCCGTATCCGATGGGTGGGATGTCAGATACCCGTTGAGGCTGCCAGATATTACCATCCATGAAGAGCGTCAAAGTATTACCGTAGTCAATTGACATCCCGAGTTCGACTGCATTTATGTAGATGTCTTTCTCTCCTGTATACTCCGCAGCATCGTCCCAAAAGTATTTCAGGTCGACAAAAGGCACCAGTCCCTTCTTTGGCCCATTCACCACGTTAGCCTGTAGACTATTCAAAAAGCTCGTTGCGTCCGGTAAGAAGGCGGGCGAACTCAGTACAGTACCTTCCATGACAAATCTTCCAACATCAATCGAGAATGGCTTCTCAAGCCTTGAAAGGCCTGTTCTATATTGAGCCGTGGACTCGGAACTGCGCACTGGCATTGACGCCCGGGATGGCTCCCGACCAAGAGGTTGAGTGAGGGTTGGGAGGGCCTCCTGGTCCCCGATCCCTACATGGACGTAGCCTATGAAGGAGATGTTGGGTAATCCATGTGGACTCTATATCTTGGCCATGTAGCGGTAGACAGGCTGAATGAACCGTTCTCCGGAATCATAGTAGCAAAAGTCGACAGAGGTCACGGTGACGTTGCTGAGATTAGCTGCTCCTATTTGAGAGATGATAGATTGTCTGACGTGCTCTGTTGGAGCTGGTTCGAGGTTTGAGTGGAATGTCGCTGGCCGCCACCGATGTACAAGGGCAGCGATGCGGCCATTTGCAGTGAAGCTGAATCTTGCATTGCTTCCTGGCCCACATACTGAATAGTTTCCGCTCGAATGGTTGATGTTTCGCTCGACACGAATGTCAGTCATATATGCACTTGAAGGTGTTGCGATCCCCGAGTGGTTCTTTGATCCGAAAAGTATCGCGGCTCGGACGGCAGAAACTGAAGTTTCATCTATTGGAACGATTCGAGTATCGTTAGAAAATCTACCATACCATGAAGGATCAGGGTCAATGGATGTCGCTGGCGTCAGAGATTCCAATCGGGGAAAGACAGATGTTTGGCCCGTGCTATTGTCAAAGTACAACGCTAGCCAATCATCGTCCCGGACAAAAGTGTTTCCATCTTGATGGGTCCGAATGAATTGTGCTTCAGGAGCTGCGTCATGTAGAATATCGTCAAGCACATCAGATGGAAAGACGACAGCATCTCCAAGGGCGAATAGTGGAAGCGGAGCATCAAACCTCTGAATAAGACAGCTTTGTAAAATTGACAAGTTCTGTTCAAAACTCAGCAAAGGATTGCTGGCTGATAGATAGGCAAATAGTGACTGAAGAAGCTTCATTGCGTTCCACGTTGGTAGAGGAAGGAAGTTTTGGAATACAGCTAACGGATTTGATATAAGACAGATAGCTTCCAAAAATGATTCTGCCGGGAAATAGGGTCCCCGCTCATCGACCTCGTATCTGTAGCGGCAAAACATGCTTCTCAAGCAGGTCGTGTTCAGGATGTACCACTGTTGCATTCAAAGGTCGATTTCCACCAACACTTCTGGTATTCGTGTTGTCTTGGTGTTGATGGAGTTTGCACCTTTTATTTGCTCGGTCCAAGTACACATCTACAAAGAGGGAGCAGAATCGTTTGGTGGAGCCCTTGAAAGACGTAACACTTCTTCAGCTACTGTCCAGCTTGTCGACCCTAGCCAATCAGTATTTTGCCTGCCTCTCAACTTACCGTAAATCCACTAAGTGACCAGAATATCTAATATTATGCTTGCTCGTGTTCACAGGTGGGCCAAACCCTTTGTAGGTTTACTTATCAGGCCTCGAGGGCATCTTCTTACTGTAAACCGATATCTCAGATATCCACGAAAAATGATGATGAAGGTCGTGTAATCACAAGCCTGCAGCTCGCAAATAATACCTTCCCTTTAAAAAATTTTTCCCTTGCAGCCGAAACATCTAGACGGTTAGCGTAATTGTCAACACTTCAGGTGATCCGAATCTAGAAATCGATGGCGCCTAGGGAAGATTTCAATGACTTTCACCAGGTGGCTCAGGCAGAGGAGATTTAACATGCCACAGTATTTGACGAATGTCGCCAGAGACCGACTGCTATGTCACTTCCTAGTGCTTCGAGTGCAGCTTCACAGTTGCTTACCGGTTTTTACACTCGGCGAAAATTGATAGTGTGTATCTCCCAGCCGCAATTCAACCGATAGAAAGGAAGTCACCACCTCTTGGCATTTCCCGGAGCTAGAGACTGTTGTGATACTAGAACCAACAGCAATAACAGGTGAAGTTGCAAGATTTATTAGTTAAGCTGACAAACATCGAAAGGCTAAGTATATAGTGATGCTGTCCGCATTATCTGAAGGCTTCCTAAATGTAGCTTCTTGCATCTTTCAATGCAAAACCATATGTGATTGTGAAACATGTTCTGGTTTCGTCCGTTTCCTTCATTACCGAGGATCGATACGAGAGGCTTTCGTCGAGGCATAGCAGCGGTTTGAAGCTAGAAACTCCAATCTGCATGGAGAATCGCATACAAACATTATGACGTAATACTGAAATCAATCCAACTTTAAGTTAGATCAGCTGGAGCTTCGTTTGATCGACACCGCAGTCCACAGCCGCCAACTCAGGTTCATTCTTAGTGTAAACATGTCAACGACTCCAGTGTACAAACACCAGTCTTTCACGGCGCCGCGCCATATCCGCCTTCTCGACGTCGAGCCGGCCTTGACCGCCTCTGCGGAGGTGAGATGCGAACTCAGGGAAGTCTCTCTCGATGATGACCCATTTCCCACATACTTTGCCTTATCTTACTGCTGGGAGGGGCAGATCCCAGACAGCCCAGTTTTTTGCGCCGGTTGCATCCTCAATGTTACCAAAAACTGCTTAGCCGCCATCACCAAGCTGCGCAGGGAACATGACACGGTCACTCTCTGGATCGACAGCGTGTGCATTGATCAGACAAATACACGAGAGAAAAGTGTACAGGTAGCTCTCATGGCCAATATTTACAAGAGCGCCGAACAGGTTATCATCTGGCTAGGCGAATGGGACGATGACTTACGCAAGGCTGTTCAAACTGTCAAGGATATTACAGGTATCCAAGACCTCGCCACCTTTGAACGCCTTGGAGAAGCAGCAGAGGACGAAGAAAGAAGAGCGTCGCAAATGCAACAGGCATTGCACGCGAGAGCGAGGTTATTGACGACAGGTTGGTTTTAAGCCTTCAGCCACAAGCTGTTGGTTGGCTGTCTCCGAAGCTGATGTGCTAACCTAACAACAGCTACCCAACAACGTTCAAACGATGTTCTTGGCGCTCTTTATCATCGTCCATGGTTCAGCCGTATGTGGACAATTCAAGAGGTCGCTTTAGCGCGTGGCGACAACATTGTTATCTACAACGGCCCGGATGCCTCTGATCAACTGTCCTGGCCCAGTTTCGTTCTTGCGACCGACGCTCTTCTAGTTTCCAAATACCCTTGGGTTGATCTTTCCAGCACAGTCAAATTGCACAAACATCTCATGCTTATGATTAATATGAAACGATATCCATCGCTGAAGGAGATATACCAGAGGAAACCAGGAGATCTAATGCAAGATCCCTTGGTGTGGGCGATCATGTGCGATACTCGAGGGAAAGAGGCCACGGATGCCAAGGACAAGGTCTTCGCACTTTACAGCGTGCTCCAGGAGCTGGGGATTGGTACTACTTTACCCTTACCAGACTACTCGAAACAGGTTGAAGACATCTATCGGGAATTTACAGTTTCCTGTATCAAACACGACAATCTTCTTTACGTATTGTTTGATGCTCCCTCGGACTGCAGACACCTTCGACCTGGCCTAGCCTCATGGGTGCCAGACTGGAGTGATCCTGGCTGGCGAAGCAGGTCAGATACTGATTGTCGCATTGCAGTCACTCGAAGGCGCTTCCGTGCGGCCGGTTCGGCAGAAGTTGCGTGGAAGTTTTCGGTGGATGACCGCCAGTTGCACCTGAAGGGGAAGATTGTTGATGAAATCGTCCTCTGTGGTGAACCATTATGCTGCCTCTACTATCACAAGAAGATTGCGACCGAGGGCCACAGAGCTCAGGACTTCTTGTCAAACGATACCGCCCTAGGTGATTATATAAGTGATACTCAAGGCGCGTACACAATCCTTAAGTCTTGGGTTGGAGTCTGCAGTTGGTACGACAAGTACCCAACTACAGGTGAAACACCTGGGCAGGCATTCCATCGAACTCTAATGCAAGACTATCCGATTAGAGACAATAACGAAAGGCAAGCCTTCAGCACCTGGTTCGCTTTCATGACTTCCTCGAATCCAGCGATGATAGCTCAGTATATCAGTTCCCCAGGAACTGTGATAGCGTTCTCAAACCTCAAGGGATTCGTTGTCACGGAGTCGGGCCGGATGGGAACTGCGCCCGCGCGGCTTGAGACAGGCTTGGGAGGGCGAGCAACGGCGGTGAATTTAGTCAAGCCAGGCGATCGAGTTGCTGTCATTGCAGGCTTAGAGATGCCGATAGTATTAAGACCTATAGATATTGACGATGGCAAGGATCCAAAAATGGTGCAAAACAGTGGGAAGAGAGTGTATCAACTGGTTACACACGCGTACATTCACGGCATTATGTACGGCGAGGCGTGGAAAGATGAAACTAAAGGTCTAGAGGATATCGTTTTGGTGTAATAATTGGGCATTGCTCCTAATACCCTGACTACTTTTATCCTAGTCTCATCCCAATGCCGGATAATTTTTTCGCAAGTACGTAGAGGAAAAATGTAATGCAGGTGTAGAGCAGAAACATGGCACGAATTGCCAAGAAATTCTTTTGTTGGGGTTACTAAAGATAATCTACCGTCAGTTCATCCACACCCAGCTAACGTTTTCTTACGACAGTCACATATGGTCGAAACACTTTGACCTTACGACGTCGTAGAACAGTCGAGGGAACCCAAACCGTGCAGCAGCAGCGCCACCTCTCTATGACCATTTAACGGCTACGAAATGCGAATCGAAATCTATTTCTATGCCCATACATGTAGTCGGGATTGACTTGGCCTGTCCTGAGCAGGAGCCTTACTGTTCTTTAGAGCCACTCCTGTCTACATTTAGAGAGGGTAACACCACTATTGTCCTGTCTATCAACACTCACGATACTAGATAAACGACCGTATTCGATAAATGTTCTAGATAATAAATGTTTAGTCCAAGTATCGTAGCCAGAAGCCCCTTGTATTTGATATGAAGTAAGTAGTACTACTTCATATACAGTAGAAGAGATTGTTCAAGCGTATTCTATAGTCCCTTGAACTTACATACTAATAGTTGAACTTTTGAGCCTTTTCTAGAATACCGCCCCGTTTAGATCTTGTTTCAGCCCAATAGGACGTTAAATCTCTCCATGATTCTCGCGAGAATACGCAAGCGCCTGCTGAGAAGCATAAGAAGGGCTTAAAAATATTCTGGAAGAGAAAAAGGGAGAGACAAGAAGTATTTGATGGGTTCACTCAATCGGATACTGTACAGTCCATAACATATGTGTTCAGTATACACGAAGACTCTGAGCAGGGCGTAGATTTCAACGATTGTAATAGACTTGATCCGTGCAGGGTGCACACAATTACGGGCGTCGCGTTGTATTGGTCTGCACCTGTCCTCAATAGGCCACGTACATTTGGATGTGATGGTTAAACTTAAATCGCCTGAGATCTTCTGTCGGTGGTGCCGATAGCCGCAGGCAGCAAAAAGCGGGAACAGTACATGGTTGAACAGCCTCACCGACCATATCGGCTTCTGCAGGAGATAACGCCTGCTATTGTACACGAGTGCTCATCGATGTAGTGGGTTATATCACTAAGTCAGCAGCCCGAATTACCACTTTGACGCACCTACAACCACTTCGAGTCAAAGGTGCAGCGTCGCAAAATCTCATACTCGAATTTTGTTCCTCAAGATCTTCAATAGGCAAGTGGTGATCATTCAGCTGACGTATCAGTCATAGCTTGGCATTTTCCCACGCGAGCCTTGATTGGCAGATTCTTGTTTGCACAAAAGCAAGAGCTGAATGAATGCCTGTCAATTCTAACCCCATGAACACGAGGGCTGCAGTCTCTCGAATCAAAGTTTTCGAAGATCCGATAATGTACGAGGGGCTTCCTCCTAGATCGATGACAGGCTTGAGGTGCACAAATTTCTTACTGGTTAAATTCCTGTGGCTTGAAGAACACACGGTACCAAATCAGTGCTTACGCTGAGAACTTGACCGTTCCTGCTGTGGATCTCGTCCCATCCTCCTTCTATCATTACCTGGTGGCAGCTAGTTTTCAGCAGAGCTCTCATCTGTGTAGCTATTGTGCAGACGACATGCCCGTTCATTGGCTCAATGGCTTGGACAACACGCTCGTCTTTGATGTTGAACAATTGCTACTAGGGTTGAAATTCCTGTGCGATACTCACGAGCAACCTCTTTTGGATGGTCATGCCACTCAGCCGCAAGGTTAGCAGCATATAAGTTGTTCAATCGCTGTGAACGATACCGCACGATGTGCATCCAAATGTTGAGATTCAACTTTCAGTGCTCTCTTTGATTGGCAAGAATGACTTATACATCTGAATTAGCGACATGGCGGAGTGGTGAGAGCTGGAACGCTAGGACGAGCTGAATCACACATTGAAGAGCAGCCGATCCAGGCACTGAGCTATGTGAGTCCAGTATATATATCCACGAACGATGAGCACAATGTCGGCGGATCAGTCACAGCATCTAATTACGAAGCACTGGCACCATGGGACTTATCAAACATATTATTGTTCATGTTGATGAGGGGACATGGGATGATCTAATCGGTCCCGACAAAACGAAGCCGAAGTACAAACTCTGTGCAGGAAGGCCTGTAGAATATGGAGATGGTATTATTGCTGCAACATTCATCGGAAACCATCCGGAAGAGAACAGTTAGTCCGATCTTATAGTCCCAAGGCCTTGACATTCATGCCCATGCCCATTGCTTTGACTAACTTCTCTCATTCAGTTATCGATCCTGAAGGGCATACAATCAATATGAAGTGGGAAGTACCAGATGCGGACAAAGTGGTTTACTATTTGGATTCTGTATTGAAGAAGGAAGGTATGTGTCTACATCCCACAACTCTCATCAACAACCACTTTTCGGCGAACTTGTCAACGTTTGAAAACTCCAGTGAGGCGGAGCAAATTCAAGGCTTAATTGAAAGGAAACATGTCACTAAACAAGATCCACAGTCTTAGATGTACATGAGAAGAAACTGGAGCCAATCGAATTCGGTGAAGTATATGTGTTGGAGAAGGGCAAACCCGGATTTGTGGATAAGGTGAGGCCTTAGGCTGGCGAGAAGATCAAGAAAGACTACCCACGAGGTCTTGGCTTCGAGAATAAGGTAGCAGCTAAACCAATTCTCTATGAAGGCGTCCACGATGCACCTTCGGGCGAGGCACAAGCAATCTTCGAGCTAGGCACCTGGATCCCAGGTAAGGGCGTCATATCCCCCACGCCTGTGAACCATGTCGCCCTCTGGTTCGAAATGAAAGGATCTCAAGGCAAGACAACTGCTGTGGACCAATCTGATCAGTATCGACTTGCTCTTACCATGGACGAAAATGTAACAGAAGAGATAAGGTATAGTGAAGACGATGGATGGCCTCCTATAACTGTGACAACAGGAGAGCCAGGACAGACAAACGGAGAGACCAGAAACGGGAATGAATGGCCTAAGTGCGAATAGTTGGAGAACAAAGAGTCTCAGGACGAACAGCCAAGGACCAGAGGTGGTCGCACTAAAAGCATTGAAGACCAGTCGTTATTTCGAGAGACAAATACATGCTTAATACTCTGAGTAGTGCTAGAGAAGTGGAACGATCGTTCATATGAAGCAGATAGCTGGCAAATAAATAGGGTGTTAGACGCTCTTTGAGAGAAAAAACCTGCTGCCCAATAGCCTCAACCATGGCAAGCATGCATACCGAGTACTGGACGTGTACACCAAGTTGCAGAGACAACACCTGATTCGTTTGGACACCGTCAACGTTAAAACATAAACTCGTTCGGCGCCTAACAACAAGGTGGAAATTAAGGCAGTATTGTACTCGACACTATTGTCCACTTAGACCTTGCACGCTTCACCTGCCGCTGTGAGACAATCCGAGTAGCCAGGGCCTAAGCACGATCAAGGAAGTTGCAAAGAAAGGTGCAAGAACGTTCAATTGTAAGCTCGAGGAGCTCCCGTTCTCTGAACTGTTAATTCCGCTTACGAGCTTCAGTATGTCTGTCTATCCAGCAATCAGCTTGATTCCATGAAAGCGAACTGCTTATTCTTGGTCGAGCTAGAGCGAGGTTTTGTGCGAGACCTCAGCACACATGACTGGGGGTCTATACGTAGATTCCAGGCATCATCTGGGCGGTGCCATATTGTTAAAAAGTCCCTGTTCGCCGACTGCGGCTGCCTACCGTCAGAGAACACGTCGGCATCCACCACCGAATTCTGATGGATGGGTTAATACATTGCTTGATACGATTGTCTTATCACCGGAGACTTCTTTGATCAATTATCTCCGGACATCAAACCTCTCTAGGCATTAACCGCCACAGCCATAAGAGATGCCATAATAGTCACGTCTGCGACCTTGCTCAACACAATCCGTATCAGGCATGGCAGAGTAAAAAAGGACTACCAGTGAATAGGCGCTTGTTGATTCACATGTCGATATGTTCAAAGAATTTGAGAGGCACCTGCATGATGTTGATTTACTGATCAACGAGATGGAAGAGTTCCGAATCCTCCTTCGTCAGAACGGTAATCGCGCCTCTGCACCTCGCCATCGAGCTGGCATAAGTCAACCTTGAGATTGACAGAGACGTGTTAACCGCTACAAGTCGATTATGACCATATAGCCTCTAGATCTCTCAAATGTCAGGACGTACAAAAGGTCAGAGCAGTGAACCACTGTGGCTCGTGGAGCGTTGCACTATCCGCGGATTGGAGAACATGAACAGTGATACGGCCACGCATAGCTTCCTCGGGATCTTGAATTAAGGTGAGCTGCCTTGTACAAGAACAACATTATTGGCTGCAAAATGTGGATTTGGGCAGGAAGTGCGTTGCGTATCATGAAGACGATGAAGAGCGAGCCGAGGTTTGCGCATTACTGTATTGAATACAAGAATAAGAATATGTGGAGCTTTCTTGAAAATGGACAAGTGAAGCCAGAGGCACGGCGTGGTTGCTAATGAGGAAGTCTTGGTCTGGTACGTTGGTCAGTTGGCAAGGTCGCCTGCAATCTGGTCATGTGACCCATATTGCCTTTCCGGGGTATCACGTGTCCGAACGTGATTCGCCTAACTTTCCATATCCTTCGTCCTGGGCCACAACATCACCTTAGCTCGTAACAGTGGGCCAAGTCAGCAAACGATGGATTGGCGGCAGTGCCAACCGTAAAGACACCGCGATTGGTCGAAAAGTGCAAATGAGATACCGAGCTCAAGGTGTTGAGTTCTTAGCATGCCCTAGAAGTTGAGACGCCTACCAATAGGTCTTCCAACCCATTTTGAGACTTTCAAAGATTGTATAAGGATTTCCTGTCTATACGTGCGCCCTCCTGGCGTTCTTCCAGTAGCAGGACAGCCATGATGGCAGTAGTAATGCTGTAGTCAGCAATAATGACGCTTAGGATAGCAAACGGAAAAATGGATAAATGTCCGTCTAGAGCACTTCTTTAGCTTTTAAATGCCAGAAACCCTCCTAGCATAGGTCCAAGAAGCATTCCCGCACACGCGCCAAGCGGGAGTAAAATCAGTGCCCGGGCCTAGTACCTGGCGTGGTCAGATCGTACAAATTCTCCTTTCCTCTGGCATCACTAACCTCTTTTTCCGGATACAGTTCAGCAGTCATGCATCGTACCATCGATATAGAACTGTTCAGCAAGCCGTTACAGCAACTGCCAGGCAAGTGCTGATGCAAAACATCGAGAGAAGCCATACCCAAATGTTCCAGTACCACAGGCTAATAACCCTGTTACCAAGACTAGTTTCCTTCCGCCATACTCGGAGTCGGCCAACCTCCCCCACAGCATGCCAGTGCAGACATAAGCTAAGGTTTTGGAGTTAACAAGTAAACTATTCTAGGTCAAAATGACACAATTCGAAGAACATGCACGACTGCAAGCATCAATTACGAGTGGTCGACGATGAGCAATGACTGACCTGGATTGAGGTCGCTGCCAGAAGCTCCGCAATCCGTACGAGCATCACAATTGCTAACTGCCCCTTCAAGCAGACTTAGAGTCTTCCTTGCCGACGGAAGGATCCTCAAACCTTGTGAGGAAGCATATTGTACGATACTCTCTCTGCTGAAATGCCTGCCTCATCTGAAGTAGCTATATCATCTGTGTACGGTCACCACAAACGACTTGCATTCTCGATTGGAGATGGTCGTTTAGATATTAGCTCCAGAACGTGCGACGACCTTCAGAGCAGAAGAACACGATGAGGGCAGAATTCTCCCGCGTCTTGGAGAAAATCTGTAACTAACTCATGCCTTGGCACCTACCGAATGCAATGACTCGTATTGCATGTTTTCATTTGTGCAACCAAAACTCAAGGCCAATGAACCTCCTGGAAAGGAACTCTCTTGAGTGAGACACATGACTAAGATTTCCGTCAATGTCCCTTGTCTAAAGCATTAGAAAAATTAAATAAACCACGGATTATTACGTCACTAGAACGCGCGTCCAAATTCCGACTTTCGTTTGTAGCTTCGGTCGTCATTGCTCGCTGCTCGCTTCAACAGTGTTTCAGCAGGTATTGCGCAGCTTCTCAACTCATCCAACACCTCGCCAAACCCGTCTTTTCGCTGCCCAAGGTTGATATGCATCGTCTATGAGTGCCCAAGCCCAAAATCGACTACTCTCCGAACAAGTAAGGCGCAGCTGAGCTGTCACACAGATTAACTTCTACCTGCGGCTCTATGCTCCCACACTGAGAGTGACTGTCATGCCTGCGCTGTGGGCTGTTGTCTCACAATTAGCGAAAGAAAGCGGTGTTGCAGCTATCCTTGGTTCATCCTACGACACCAAGCTTCTGTATCTTCAGAGGTTTATCAGACTCTTCGCCTATGGTATCTCGTTCTTGATCCTTGTCCACTACCTGACAAATCTTGGTATCAGCGATGCAAAAGTCGGTCTATTCATGACACTCACCTTGCTGGGTGATGTGGTCATCAGCTTCTGCTTGACTTTGATCACTGATAGAGTTGGACGGCGGAAAGTGTTGGCTGCGGGCGCCGGACTGATGGCCATGAGTGGTGTTGTTTTCACCTTGAGCTCCAATTACTGGTTCTTAGTCCTCACTAGCGTGGTTGGGGTCATCAGCCCAAGGTTCGATCACGGATTTGCTTGATTCAAGGACCTAAAGGCTGACGTGAATCTAGTGGGAACGAGATCGGTCCTTTCCGAGCGATAGAGGAATCTATTCTTGCACAACTCACCAAGCAGGACGTACGCAGCGATGTCTTTGCTTGGTACACGCTCTTTGGCACTTTGGGAGCTGCACTTGGGACTTTGACTTGCGGCTTCATGGTTGGAGCACTACAGGGTTTGGGGTCATGGACGTTGCTCATGGCATATAGAGTGGTCTTCGCACTTTATGCGCTGCTGGGGTTGTTTAAGCTTGTGCTCATTCTCATGCTCAGCAGAGCTGTCGAGCCGGAAAGTTCAGAGCAAGCATACCAAGAAATTGCGACGGAGCTCGAGGATGAAGGCTTGCTCTCTGACACGTTCGATGACGACGAACCAGAAACAACACCGGCGAAACCAAAGAAGAGCTCACAAGTCCATCCACTTCATCCGCCACGCGGACAAAGTCTAGCCCGCCGTGTGACTGCTCTGCTACCGACCATCTCCCCCCTGTCGCGAGCGATTCTGATCAAGCTGATCTTTTTATTCGCCCTCGACTCCTTCGCCTCAGGCCTTGCATCTCCGTCCTGGTTGACGTACTTCTTTACCACTGTGCATCTTCTGCCGAGCCAGGCGCTAGGAACACTTTTCCTTGTGACCAACCTCCTTGCAACAGTATCCAACCTATTAGCACTGCCTCTTGCTCGCCGTCTGGGTCCTTTAAAGACTATGACATTTACACATCTACCCTCCGCCATCTTCCTGAGTATGGTACCATTCCCACCGGCAACGAAGTCAGGGACATGGGTGGCCACGGGGTTCTTAGCCTTACGAGCATGCACTCAGAGTATGGATCAAGCGCCGAGACAAGCATTCCTCGCTGCGGCCGTTCTTCCAGCAGAGAGGACTGCAGTTCTCGGGGTCGTCAACATCGCGAAAACTCTTGCACAATCTGGTGGGATAGGGTGTACTGGTGCACTAGCTGGGGCAAAGTTGTGGGTTGTGGTGTTCGTAGGTGCAGGTACACTGAAAGCTTCATACGATTTACTTATGCTTTGGATGTTCCTAGGTGTGAAAGATCGAGAGAGCTCAACTCAAACTTGACAACAAGCAAAACAAGACTGGGCCAAGCAACGAAGAGCCGTCCTACAATCTTCACGGAAAAGTATAATACTCTTAGTGCTTGTGTTTCAATCAGAATCCAAATTAAAAGACTTCTCAGATTCTCTCAAAATAATTGAGTCTGCTTGTAGCTTTGAAACGATCTGACCTACCCAATCGTCTTTTGCAAGAGCCAACGTCTGGTCAAATGCTCGAGACCCAATCACATCCGCATTTGAATCATTGTCTTGCTCTTATCGCAGCCGCGCTGTAAAGAACGCTATCTAGAGCTTCAATCGCCTGATTCAGATTGCTTCACGCAAAGTGGTAGCATGACGCTCCCCGAGGTCACGATTTATAACAAGTGACTTTGTGTTTCAAGGTTAGCTAGGCACCGAAATAACTTGGTGACATCGTCCAAGCATGGTATTGGATAAAGTTTGCGGGTATTGTTCTGACCATTGTTTGGGGGTAAGACTGCCATTGGTCCGGATCGGGCAACCTGCGGATCTCACACACCTTAGCATAGTTCTCCTCCTCACTCGGCACTAGCCCTCCCTGCAGCCGGATCACCACGTCGTCGCCCTGCTGAACGCGCTCGTCCCGCACCGAACAGAATGCGACCGCGTCCAGCTCGTCCCACGAGGGCAGATTCGGTTTCGCCGAAGCGATGGTATAGGCCCTCCACTTCGGTTGAACTCAACATCGAACTACTCTGCCATGGGCGCGATGTCCGTTGGGCCTGGTGCCGACTCCAGTCCAAGTGGTGTCGAAGATGGCGACCTCTGTACCTCTTCTGCTTCTTCTGCCTCCTCTGTTTCTTCCGCTTCCCTGAGCGCGGTGGGCTCGGTAGATGTGGTAGGCTCAGTGGATGCAGCAGAATAAAAATGGTTAGTGGTGCTATGCTGACATAACTGGATCAAGCCATACATAATGGTTGGATGTCGTCATCGACTTTCCTGCCTTGTCACCCCAGGCTGTGAACCTAGACTTGTTGCGCGTGGTAGGCAGTGTCCCCACCTCGCGGCTCGCTGCTCGAATTCTCCAGAATGGGTTGATGAGGATCGCCACCATGCACCCTCAGGGGAGGATTAGTACTCAGATAGTCCAGCTCAGTGCCCATCGATTGTCGCCCATGTTCCTCGTTACACATATCGTCATCGTACTTGCTGCGAGCCAGAAAAGCGTGCTGTTCAGATCTGGGACCCCAAGCCAACATTCCTTTTGATCGCCGAATAGGGAGATGATACAACCGGAAGCTTGCCCATCCGAACGCGGTCCCGATCACCGCTCCGGCGATGATGTCGAATCCAGCATGGTGGAAGTCTGCATAGCGACTGGCGCAAACGAACAGCGCGACGAATATAGGTGCGAAAGCCAACGCCACCTGCCATAGTGGAGGTGCAGCTTTGCTTGGTTGAGTCGTGCCGATTGTGTGCCTCCTGGTTTGCATTGTCCCTCTGCCCGCTATCGAATAGTTCAGGAACGGAATCGCAATGCTCCATCTAGCACAAAGCCACAGAGCTAGATACACCATGCCTGCAGAGTTGAACGATGAATGTCCTGACGGAAATGCCGCGAAACCATCATCCAATAGTCGTGTATCAGGTTGTTGGCAAATAGCGGAGGTGACAAATGGTGGCGCCTCAGAATCAAGGTTCACCCCAAATCCACCCACGATGTATTTGTTGATATTCGCCAAATCAGGTTTGCACCGTGCTAACATGTCAGGTCGTGGTTTTCCGACCATGTCCTTTAAGCCTGCTGTAACGAACAGAGTGACAGCGAGACCGGTGCAAAGACCGAGCCAGCCTACATGAGTTTCCCATGCTATGGCGAGGATTTTATCTCGAAGACCGGAAGGCGCATCGCCTTGGGATTTGTAATACTTAGTAAGGACGGCGGAGCTGACGTTTAGCGCGCCGATGATGACAGCGGGTGCGACGAGTGATATGATAGCGACCACAGGGAGGGAGATAATGTCGCTCTTGAGCGGGTAGGCGATGGCATCATCGGTAAGAGAAAAAGGACGGTGGAAGCCTGAGATGTAGGTTAGGATGCCACCTACTGCTGCGAAACATCTGCGCGAGAATGTAAGTATGTTATTGGATGTTTGGTGCGTCGAAGGGACTTTACATCACCACGACCCAGTCGAGCAGGTATGAGACTCCAAGACGAACTGGTCCAGCCATGACCGTGGAGGCGGGTTGTGAGGTAGGTTGAAGCACAATATGTGTGGAGAGTCGAGGTGTCGTGACAACCGAGCGGAGGAATATTTCTGGGAGAGCGTTAGAGGTCGAGAAACAACGAGGAATGCTAGATGTGACGGCGAAAGCTCGAGACTCTGGCGGACGCATACTACTCCAAGTTTGCCAAGCACTACAGAATCAAGTGAGGGTGAAGCCACATAAGCATAACGTAAACTATCCAGTCTCGAGCCCTCTCCAACGACCCCACTTACGCATGTGGCAGTCGTGTTAAGCTTGGTGAAGCATGCCGATAAATGGGGCCAAGAAAGCTTAAAGTCGCGCGAGTTACACTGAAACTCCACCGTTTAGTAGGGCTTGGGCAAACCTTCAAAGCTACTCTTAGACGTTGCTACACAAAAGACATTTTTGGCTGTGCGTGCTATTGTTTACGCACAAGCACATTCGTTTACCATATTCCTAGCATTTCTATTGTGGCACAAGCTGCCCATTCAAGTCCCACAACTTCCCACTATATTTTTCCTTATCCGCCAAATCAAAAACACTCAGTAGACCACTTACACTGGCCTCTAGTGTAACAAGCACATCACTCACCTTATACCTGTGAAACTAGCTGCACTCTTACCCAGGCTGCACCGGAAGTACCATCAGCTTTTCCTCCTCGCAGTGTAAGCATCTAGCCGTAAAATTGACTACGGCTTTTGACATACCATACCTCTAAATTGCAGTATTAATATCTTCGAGAACGAAAGCGTCTATTACTACTAACGGGTATCATGCTAAATATTAAAAATTGAGAAAGTTAAACAGTAACTAGTCGGCGAACAAGTCGTTATACATTTCTTTATAGAAACTGTTTCCCTCATCGTCCCTTCTCGATCAGTTGATACTCTAGAATCTTGTCCTCTATCAGCTTAACGCTAGACTAAAGTTCTAGGTCTGACTATAAAGAAAGCTACGGAACTTCATATAGCCCTCGTCCTGGCTATACAACAGTCGACGTTCATTTAAGCCAATGGGATGTTTTCTTCTTCTTTCTTTTTCTTTTTTTTTTGGATTTGCGGGAAGAGGGCTTCTTTTTCTCCCTAGCCTCGTATTCAATTGAAGTCCAGACTTGGATGCATGTCACACTCCACTTTGTTCTTCTTTAAAGTCTACGCTTCCCCCCCAGCCTCCGTCTCACACTCTTCTCTCGTTCGTGTATCATCTAAACTTAGGTTAATCTTCTCACAGAGACACTCACCATGCGTCCAATCCGTGTTTTACTCCAAGCTCTATCTCTTCTCTCCCTCGCTTCAGCCTCTGCCCTACCAATGCCCGCAGCTGAAGCCTCCCACTGGGCATGACAGGACGACTGCTATCTCCTAGTGTTGCGACACAGATTGTCAATGGTTTCCTGTCCCTGGTTTCCTGTCCCTAGTTTCAGCCTACAACAACAGCACTGCCAACGCACTTCTCGCCGACAATTTCGTGGATGCTTCAGACAGCATTGACTACCTCGCTGTCATTACCTTAGGCAGCCCGACCTTCCCCTTTGAGGCCGCTTTCGAACAAGGTCAAGGCACTCAAGCCCCTGTTCCTATCTCGCTGCACAACGTTGACGCCGTCACCTGCAACGGTGTCATTGCGTTCCGGTGGATTACCTACCCCGCGACTGGAAAGCTAGAGGTCAAGGGCAGCAATATCCTCTACACTGTCAGCGGCAGAGACAAGAACTCGGTGGAACACGGTGGCTCGCAGATAAGCCAGGTATTTAGCGAATTCAACAGCGCTGCTTGGATTGTCGATCTGGAACTGCCTTGCAATCCACCACCGGCGACACCACGTGCATAAGCGCGGAAACAATGGTTTAAGTGGGGCACTGGGATGACGTTTGAAGACAGCGAAACGTGAAAAGGCTGCTCTGATAGTTTTGTCTAGTACAATCATTGTCGACTGAACCGACGCGTCCCAGTCAGAGACGATTCTTGTGCCTGGCGATCGAGCAACAGCGGCTGTTTGTCAACCGCTGGCGGCTGGCCGCTGTTCGCCAACTGCACCGCTTAGGCCTCCCGGTGGGCAGGGAAAAGGTATATGGCTGCACATGGTCGTATATTGAATGAACAAGACAATTATCGCAGATTGCAGAGGTCTGCGCATATAATTTACTGAAAGGAACAGTATGTGCCTCTTTCCTTTCCACACTCAGTCCCACTATATACATAACACATCCTTGTATCTTGTGAACTCTATCAGACTCTAGGCCCTGTTAATTGTCAGAAGCAGAGGTCATCCGCTACTCCGAATCGTTGTTACGCTTGTCCTAGTACATGCCAGTCTCCCCTTTCGACGGTCCACGACAGCTGATGGCATATTGGACTGATACAATGACAAAGGCAAGCCAGATGATACCGCCGACGACACCATATGCGATCTGTTCTCCCGTCGAAGAATTATCTACTAGCAGTAATCCTAACTCACCATTGATTATGCCAAATGTGATGAGGGTACTCCCAGGCCAGACGTGAAAGTGGCTGATGATTGTTCGCCGGTGATACTTTCTGAAAAGAAGGTGATGGACAACACCGCCGATCCACTGCAGAACGACTAGAGCAAAGAGGAGGCCAATGACTGGATGATATTCGTCTAACTAGACACTTTTTAGCAGCCATTTTGAATGGGTGATGGGAGCTATTATGGTTTTCTGTTGCTTCATGGCAACCAAGTCGCCGCCCGGAAACTTTCTGCTGACATCCTCCTGCATCGCGATTATACAGTTCCTAACGAGTGACATCGTACCTTGAGGATGGTCTCGCCTGAAGCATTTTAGCTATGGAGATATTTCCCGCCTCGATAATACTTGCCTGCTTCAAAACCTTGATCGAACGCGTAAGCCAGTGGTTTAAAGGGAGTATGTCACAGTGGCTTGGCGGAGACTTGCTTTCGAAACCTGGACAGGGACCTGCCTCTTTTAGAGAAAGTCGACATGCACTAGTGGAGGCTTGGTCGAGCTTGCCGATTGTGTTTTACTCTTACACTGGGGAATCACATATGGATTCAGTGTATGGAAAGTACCGTTCAAAGTGTAAGTTGACGGTAAGTGCTCGGTTGCTGCATTTTGCACGACCGTTGGGACCACAGCCCAGTCCACCAGAGAATCTCTGGTTCTAATCTCGTATACCCCTTCGGTCATTGAATTCCAACCCTTTGGATGTCGTGGCGGCAGTGACCAACGAACCTGGTTGTGACTTCTGATTCCGAAGTCTCCGTTTTCCCCATAAGCGTTTCGACCAATTAGAAGAAAGGTACTGTCATCACTTCTGACCTCATTCACGCTAAGGTTTGGGTTCGCAACTGAGCGGTCACCACGAAAAGGGATGCAGCAAATTTGTTTTCAATTGCGGGAAACCGAACAAACTAATCTGATTTTGATGGTCTGAGCTCTCTGGCATGACTGTCGAGATCGCTCATGAGCGGGACGACATGTCATTTTTGTCCACGCGGCCTGCTCGGCTCAGACATCAGGCGCAGAGCAATGACATCTCCCATAATTGTCAGCAATCTCTACTCTTGCCTTTGCGACACGTATTTCAGCGCTGGCATCGTGAGCAGTGTCGTGATGCCTTGCAGAGCAGAACTAATCTCGCCTTGCCAGCCCGCCAATGGAGAAATCCACCGCCAGATCAAGGATGACAGAAACGCATTCTAAGCGGACCCCTTACGTCCATGACTTTATCCTTGATTTTGCCGATGGTTTGACAGTACCTTTCGCCCTGACAGCAGGGCTGTCAAGCCTTGGCGATCCAAAGTTTGTCATCACGGCCGGGTTGGCTGAGCTCTTCAGTGGTTCCATATCAATGGGTAAGCATATTCACCCGAAGTCATCCAAGCTAAACCGATTCTTCCACCTTGGAAGAGCTCAAGTCTTGCATGATCTCTATCGACACGTGTCCGCAGGACTGGGAGCATACCTTGCTGCTGTGACGGACCGCCAACGCTACCAAGCTGAGTACCAACGACTGCAAGGCGAGACAGAGAAGAAGCCGAAGCAGGAGAAACAACAGATCTACCAGAAGTTTTGCTCTTATTCCATCGGAGCCAGTCGAGATCATGTGCATGATTTCTTAGACGCATTGTATCGCGACAAGCTAGGATGGAGCCAGGTCAGCCTCCATTAATATCGGGTGATCACCAAAGACTGATTCTATTCTCTAGTTCGTACTGGACTTTTATCTCAAACTGGAGGAGCCAAGGAGGAGGGAAGCATATCTGACAGCATTGACCATGGGTCTAGCGTATTTCATAGGTAAGTACAGCGTGATACCAATCCCTAGACCTTACATTACTAATTGTTCATCTTCCAAGGCAGCTTGTTACCCATGGTCCCGTACTTTGCGATTAGACACCCCACCACAGCTCTGTTCATCTCAATCGGTATCACAGCATTCATCTTGGTGGTGTTTGGCTTTCTGAAGGCGAAGCACGTCGGCTGCACTCTGCAACAATCAATATAGTCAGCTGTTTTGACACTTGGTGTCGGCGTCGCTGCTGCTGGTACGAGCTATGGCATTGTGCGGGCCATTCAAGGGTCACATGCGATATGATCAAAGATTGTGAGCACACATCCAGAAAAAGAAATGAGACAGCATCGCTAAGAGGATTACAAGGAACAAAAATGTTCCATCACGCACGAGTCGTGGTAAGCGGACTCATCCAATGTCAGTCCAACGCCTTCGACGATAGCACATATGCTTTCAGAGTCCCACTTATTCCTCGACCCATAGCCGACAACGTCTCACTCCTCGCCTCATGTAATAGTGAAATATACCCTTAATTCCCACTACACTGTATCTAGAAGGCTTATTAAGAAGAAGATGTATATTTACAGCCCTATATAGCTATAAATAACTTCTAAGCGGTATATATATAAGCCTCTATTATAGAACTTCTACGATTAACTATAACCTTTTGCTCCCGAATAAAGAAGATAATAAAGTCCTAAGTCGCTTTCACATCTATGAGTTCTTTCGTCTGTCTATATTCGAAAGCTAAGAGCCCCTATTCTTACAATACTTATACGCGTTACCTATTAACTTACGTTCTTAAGTAGAACTATAGAGTTCCACTCGTACCACTACTAGTTACGTAGAGATAGTGGCCTTCCAATAGTTACACTAGATCTCTACTTATATATAACGCGACCTTGTATTTTCTATGTATAGCTACTTTCTACTTAGCATTACTTAAGTAGAACTATAGAGATTCTACTCGTATTATTACTAGTTTAATAAAGATAGTAGCCTTGTCATGCTTATATCTAAGATTTATACTGAGTATATTAAAAGTCGATATATTATTATACTTCTCTTTAGGTAGTATCGCTTTAGTGTATAAGCGCTAGATTTTCTGGTAACAAGGCCTTTCATTACTAAGAATTCAGAAGCGCTATAAGAACTTAATCTGGCTATATAAGCCTTAAGTTTATTCTATAAGACCTTAGAGATAAGGTATATAACAACCACTAAGCTAATAATAATTCAATGAACTGTACAAAGGTCTTTTAGAATTAGTAAAAAGACCCTTGTATAGCTTACATATATAATTGATCTTATGATTTTCCTTTTAAGTGTAATAAGTTGCTATAATCAATGTAGTTCTTATGCTAAAATAGGAGTTCAGTCGAGATATCAAGTGTATTTTGAGCTTAAGTTTAAATCTAGGATAGCCACTGCCTGTCGCGAATGCTAAACTCCGTTCCTCGACTAGTATTGGACAGGGCCAGATAAGTATATATGCCCAACTTTAGCCTCCAGTGGGTCCTAAGTTGTGCATCCTTCTGGGCAGTGTTACGTAAATCCTCACGCCATTGATGAAAGTAGCATGCTGGTTTATGCTGCTACCCCGCATTTAACGCTTAGCATATTAAGTTTCAACCGTTTTTCTTATTCTCTAAATACTCCAGTACCTCCTCTACTCGATTAACGAGAACAATCTCAGATGGATGGTGCTGATCGCTATGAAAAAGTCTCCTCTATTTATGGCCCTGGGTCAGTTTGCTGCTGGTTTCTCAGTGCCTGTTCAGTCTTTGTCTCATGGACTTTACACCCTGTTTCCCGAGATGACGACTCAATTACCTATGATTTTATCACAATTCTCGCATATGCAGCTGTTGCTGGGGGACATGCCATAGCTCAGCTCTTTCAGTTTCGTGGACAGCTCTACAAACTCTTAACGAGTCGCGATATAGAGATATTGAAGTATTCGTCCGCCCTTGAAGCCTCAGTCACCATATGGAAGGCGTTCTTCTGGATTTTTCTCAGCCTTTGGCCAATCGCATTGGCTAGACGGCAAAAGAAACGCTTCATCTGCTTTCTCGCAGTCAGCCATTTGCCCTTTGCCGTTCAGGTCTGTTTACACTTGGTGCTTCGGCGAAACCTCACTGAGGTTAACTTTTATCGGCCTCAAATGGTTTATTCCGGTGGGCAAATGATTATTACGATGATTCTATTGTCCATCTTTTTAGGATGGGCCATCTTTTATTACAGGTACATAAATTGGCTTTTTCCTTATGCATCGCTAATTGATACTAGGTGCTGGACATCCCCACCCTTTGTTATAGCTCTTGGGGTTGTACTTGGACATTTCCCAATCTTTGTAAATGAATTCCTCGCACGATCAGATGTCATACGAGAAGAGATAAAATTGCTCCGCTCTATGAGACCAACGCATTTTATCCCGAAGAGCAATATACTTCTTAACGAGCTCGACCAAGCATTGCCACTCGCGATTGGTGTCATGGGTTTCATGTACACAGTCTATGATACCCTGCAAGAGAAGAGGGCTCGGGCAAGAAAAGCCCAAGTTGTAAACCTAGAGCCGATACCTTAGAAGACAGCTGATAGAGAAGATGTAAAATTCAAGTGTGGTTCAAGTCGCATTGAGTAAATGGCAGACATATTGCATAGTCAGGGTTACTCGAATTGAGTGACCATGGCAGGGAGCGGAGTTAGTTGACATTGTGGTCGTCAATGACTGAATATAGATGTAACTGAATCGAGTGTTGCATTTGAGGGTGTTGGGCTTATCACCATGCTTGGTGTGATTACGTACACCTTCTTGGGGAAAACGGCTGGGGTATCTGACTCGGGGATTAGGTTCAATCAACAGAAACACATGCGATCTAAGTTAGGACTTTCCTACTGTTTAGTCGTCGTCAACAAACCTAGACGCGAGTTGTCTTTGGATTGCACCTAGCCACAAGCTCTATTCTATTGTACCTACGATGACTAGGACATGACCAAGACCGAGTATTACGTTGAAGCCTGCAACTTAAATAATACAATATCCCACTATAGGAAAAGGTGGCGAAGAGCGGACCACACAATACGTGCAAGAAAAGCGCAAGAGACGGGTACGAGTACGAGTTGGAGACACCTTTCTCTCTTACAATTGTGCAGCCACAAATATGATAATTCAGAGTGTCTTGACTTGCAGACCTTGTTCAGTCGGTCAAACAAGAGCATTATATTTTGACAATATAGCCCCCAACCTAAGATACAAACAATTCCTACCCTGACTCATATTCGAACTCAATAGCATTGCAATGGCTGTACCCAATCCCGACACAATGCGAGCCTTTGGTGTTGACGGCACTCCAACTCCACTGTTAGGTGGTAGAGGCTTATGTTACCGAGTTGGTGACACTGTTCTCAGACCCTCAGATAACGATGACGAAACGAACTGGATCGCTAGAGTTCTGCACGACCTACCATCATCCGCTGCATACCGCATTAGCCAACCCAAAGCTGTCGCAGCGGAACCCACCAATTTCATTCACAACGGCTGGACAGCCTGGTCATTCCTCCCAGGGGAAGCAGGTGTAACGCCTCGATTCGCAGACATCCTCCGTGTTAGTCGTGTGTTTCACACGGACATTGCAAGCCTAGATCTACAAAAGCCACAATTCCTCGAACAACGGACAAACCGCTGGCACGAGGCAGATCTCGTAACCTGGGGAGAGAAGAGGCTAGAGGATATTGAAAAGGTCAACGAAGAAATTCTAGCGCTCTTTCAACCCATGCTTGAGAAGCTACAACAGATCAAGAGGCCACTACCAGCCAACTTGAGTTATCAGGTAATCCATGCAGACCTCACAGGCAATGTCCTGTTCGACGACGATGCGCCGCCCGGTATAATCGATATCACGCCATACTGGAGGCCCGCAGAATACGCTGAAGCGATCATTGTTGCGGACGGTCTAGTCTGGCACGGCGAGGGTCAAGATCTAATCGAAATATATGGCATGGATGATGTCAGGTTGCAATTGCTTGTGCGAGCGGTGTATTGGCGGTGTATAACCTTTGCGATCGATACTGATGTGCAATGGGTGCAGCAACATGTTGCAAAAGCAGACTTTCAGGGGGCTTTGGATATCATCCACGACCTGATTGGTAAATAATTCGACTGAGATAATCGCGGTGGAATATCATAACAGTTCTATCTATCGTGTTAATACCAACTGTTCATGTCCAAGTCCGAAACAGTGCAGCAGTTGCACGTTCGACGATGTTTGTAACGACGGTGAAGAACACCCTTAGGCCATATCAAAGGTGGTGGAGCAATGAATGGCAGAATGTCATTGATACAGGACCTGGTCCTTTTGTTACTCAACTATGAGCCTGTAGCACTGAATGTATTACTAGTATACTAAGATTATGATAATACATATTATCGGCCTAGGGAATATGTATAAGATGTCCCATGCGATAATTGCAGTGCGTTAATGGTAGTGGAAGACGTAAAGTGGTCTTGCATAACTACTAAATATAGTGGTATATGCGAACTTCTCTTTGCGGTAGTGACACAAGCGCGTTTTTCTCTAGTGATACGAGGGGTCATTATAACAGGGTAGATGACATGATAGGTGGAAGCTCTATATCTTGTACGATGAAGGTTTGTAGTAGTAACAAGTCGTAGTTCTGGTTCGTGCTCAGTATTAACATATTAAATAATGTCACTAGACAGCATTACCACGCCAACTTACAAGTATGACCAGATCTTCAAAGTCTCTTATTTAATTCTGTAGACGAGGATCCAATCGGGTTCCTATTTCTAGATGGTTCGTAGCGTTCAGAGTGTGCAGACTTTAAACTTTCACATCATGACACAGTCGACAAACACACTTGCTTATCAATCCACAGGTGCGCTCGGGTATTTTCCTCGGACGATTAGTTTCCAGTCGCAGTCATACCTATCAGAAAGTGGTCCCGATTTTCGACTAGGAAAATGATGATATCTAGCGCCAAGCGGTGTTGTGTCTCATCCATCTCAGCGGGCTTTCGTGATAACAATGCTGGATGGAACTGGTTTGCAAGTCTGATGGTGGTCATTCTGTTCGTGTCGGTTTTGCTGGCAAACACCGCGAGCAGATCCAACAGGTAAAGCAAAAGCTGCCGCTGCAACGGTGGTAAATCTCGAATGCAATTTTGGTAGGCTCTCACTGTCTTCATATGCCATTCGTTGTCCATGACACTAACTGGTCTATCATGTTGAGAGGTGTACCAAGACACGTAGTCAGGCATTGGCGCTGCAAATGAGTCATAGCAGTGGTAAGGAATGACAGGTTCTGGCCCGGATTTCAGATAACGCAGCAGTACCCCAGCAGCATCATGGACTGTATAGCCTGTCCAATCTAAGCCTTTGCCATAGCGGTAAGGCTTACCGAATATTGTTTGCAAACTTGCAATTCGCGCTGGGTGGCCGGAACGAGCAAAGATATCTTCAGCAGCCGTGCCTGACACTTTAATTAGTAATGGGCTGAGACACTTGTGATATGCTTGCCTTCCTCTTTCAAAAATACACCGCATTTGGCAATGATGCTTGGGATGTAGCCATAGATAAAGCTCTTCCCTTCTAAGCTCGTTAGCGATATGGATACGCTGGCGTAAAGGATGCTCTCGTGTAGGGCGACACCAAACACTCTGTCGGTATTGGTCGGTTCCAGATGTAGTTCTACGCCTGAAGTTCTCTGGAATTGCTTCCACCAATTCTTGATGGATCTTTTTGAACTCGTCGAACCAGGACTTTGAAAAGGTGACTGAGCTAGACCTGCTTGGCTGATGGCAGTTTCCGTACGCGGAGGTTCAAAGCTGTAATCTTCTTTATCATTAAGGTCGGTGGCGTAGACTGGTATGGCTAAAATTGCTATGTTTGACGTTTCTGACAAGCTGAGCCCCGAAAGCATAGACCATGTCGCAGTCCTTCCAGCGGAGCTCATAACGGAGAATGCATCTTCGTTGTTGTGGGCTGCGCTCCGGTAAGCTCTAGAGTTCATAAGCAATTCCTCAAATGCAAAGCCTCGAGCATCTCTTTGAACGTTCTCCTCTGTGACTGGGAGAGCATCGATATCGCCTGGTCGAGCATTTGACAGCGCGGATGCATCGCTAGTGTTTTGATAGGTATGATAGTTTGTCACGTAGACATCACCCTGATGGACCTGAGCATTACCACTGACGTCGATATTGTTAGTCCTCTGCTCCAACTGTGCCATGTTGCACGCTGCCATACGTGTGGCGATCAGCTGGTTCTCGTAAATCAAGTCCAACTTTTCGCAGAGCTGGTCAACCTTTGATTCTGCATCATCCAGCTTTTGGCTTGAGGATGACGATGAGTCAGTCTCCTTTTCATAAAGACTGGAATGTCATACCTGTTCAAGATTGTGAGCATCAAAGTCAGCGATGACTTGTGAATCCCGAGGCGACTCTGATGGTCCTCAAAGTCACTTCTCTTGGTAACCCACCGTGAGTGGTCTAGCACACCCGTAGTCGACTCTCTCTGGAGCCCCTCAACGAACATTTTGAGCTCATCGAAGCTAAGGACGCAGCTAGCCAGCGTAGCGGCCACTTGGTCAACCATGATCAGAGCTCTATTCCATCGAGGGGCCTGCTTAACGCCTGTAGTGTACAATTGCAGCTGAACGAGGACATTCCGTATGTCTTCGACATCAGTCCGTATTATTTGGCATTCTCGTGGTACTTGAAGTGCTTTGCTGACAATTTCTGTCAAGATCAACGAGACCTGTGCGGCTACGGCCAACAAACCAATAACACCAGCCGCGACACTGAGAGGGTCAGACATCTTCGCGGCTTAATTTAGCGTGAGCTCATCGTTTGCTGTATAGCTTTCTCATATTGTGCCGCAATATAAGCTGTGCTTTTGGTGTGTGAGTGCAATCAGCTGATTGCGTGAAGACGTTGCCCAGAAGTTTTTTAAAGCTAAAGTTCCTCTCCATGCCTTGAGAGGCGGGGCTCTTGGCCATGGGGTTCGTGACCCGCAGCTGACGATCCACCACCATTTCCGATAGTAACATTATTTTGGGAGTGCACTTCTGTATAATGTTAAGGGGGCCAGACGCACGACTTAAAACCCATCAAGTGGCTTGCAAGGAGTGGTTAACAATAGAGCTGATCATCGTCAGTGGACTTCCGGTAAAGGGATTTGGGACTGCGCCTCAACGTTTGGTGACAATTCACTGAAAAACCAAGTCTCAGCCTACTTAAGTCGTGGTTCACTCTACGCAGTATATATTTGGTGAAGAGACAAATTTTCCCCAAAGGCCGAGAATTCATTTTCGTGCCAACACAGCCTCGGTGGTCTAAAACATCATGCGGCTGATTAATAGTAAAACATTTCAGTTGAAAGAAATCAATGATTCAAGGCAAGTTAGATATGCGGCTCTATCACATCGATGGACCGATGACGAAGTTCTTTTCGAAGACATATCGAATTTTCGTGACTGCATGAAGAGAGGAACTGAGAAGGTTCGTCGATTCTGTCATCATGCCGAAAAGAATGGTCTGAACTGGGTCTGGATTGATACGTGCTGCATCAACAAATACAGCAGCGCTGAGCTGTCAGAAGCCATCAACTCAATGTATACTTGGTACCAGGACGCTCATGTTTGCTACGCATACTTAGCAGATGTCGATGTGAGTGTTGTAAAGGCGAACCCATCTTTCATACTTCAAAGTGTCTGGTTTACTCGAAGCTGGACGTTGCAGGAACTTCTAGCCCCCAAAGTGGTAATATTCCTCGATCGGTCTTGGAACTTTATTGGCACAAAGGAGAGTCTCAAACATGAGATCTCAAGAGGAACATACATTGACGTCGAAGCCCTTGAGGGTAGAGATCTGAGCAACTTCTCGATTTCACAACGAATGTGCTGGGCCAGCACCAGGTCTGCAACACGAGTCGAAGATATCGCCTATAGTCTGCTCGGTTTATTCGATATATCAATGCCTTTGCTCTACGGAGAAGGCACCAGAGCATTTCTTCGGTTACAAGAAGAAATAGCAAAGCATTCAGCCGATGAGACGATCTTTTCTTGGGACAGTGATTTAGGTGGCAGTATTGCTTCCGGGATTCTTGCATCGTCGCCTTCCCTTTTTCGAACTTGTAGTGGCATGCGAGCAGGTCACCAACCTCGTAAGACCGGATTTTCTATTACCAACCGAGGATTGTCAATTGAATTTGATCTGATTCCTCTTTCATATGACACCTTTGTTGCATTACTCAATTGCGTCTATACAAAAGCATATGAGCCTGACCAGCTTGTGGGAATCTATCTACGCCAAGTCTCTGACTCGCAATTCGACAGAGTAAGGTGGGGCAGTGGTGGCTGCCGTTGGATTGGTGCTCGGAGTGACATATTCTCTTCTCAGACTATCAGAATGGAGAATGCTTATATCTCATCACGCGTTAGCAGTCGAGAGCCACGTACCGATATGGTACGGTTTCCAAACAAAGGTCTCCTACTTCAAGACACTCCAGCATATCGTTCCCTAATGGCCATTTCACGCGTTTCCTACCGAGGCAGTTGGAATGTGGACAAAGGCATGATCGAAGTACCAATCAACCATCAAGGAGCATTGATCACGTTCTATCTAGCAGCAACATATGTTATTGAACTGCTCCAGTTTGGATTCGACCAAGACTTCAATCCAGTATGTCTGATATTGGAACGGACGAAGGAAACAAGCAAGTCGACCAACGAGGGGGACTTACACGATACTCTCAAGGATATTTTTGATTACCAAAAGATAGGTTGGATTGTGCCACAAGCAAAGGATGGTCGGGTGGTCAGCCTCAAACGCAGTCGGCCCGGCTTCTGGCCTATCAAGGGAGATAGAGAGCAAGGTCTGCATTGTAATCTATCATACATGGTAGTCAAAGGGGTAGACAGGTGCATCAGGCTGAAGATGAACAAGGTCAAAGATGTCATGGACGAGTCGATCGATGATAAGACATCCGAAATTTGGAACTTGGAGATGATCGCCTTGGATAGAGAGGCCCTGTTTCACCACAAGGGTATGTAACGAGATGTCGTGGCCGCTACTCCAAGGAATGACAAGCCATGTCTACGTGATGGAAATCCGAACGCCTGTAGCAACTTCACATCATTTAACGCAAACATAAAATCTACGTAACAAATGCCAGTTTCCCGCTCGTACTTCTGCAGACTTAGGGAATAAGAGAGAAGGATGCATTAGTGTAGAATCCACCAAGGATTAATGTTATTCCTAAGAAAAGGATCTGTATACGACTACGCTGCTTTAACACAAGCCCAGTACCAAGAATAGCGTAACATCACACTCCTATCTTTCTAGGTCTCCACCTCGAACAAGGCTGTGCACCATTGTCATGATACAGGGCCTAGCATGTATTAGCACCAAGGTAAACCGAGTAGGTAATCGTGCAGAACGACGTAGTCGCCGTCAGCACAGCACGTATTTTTACAAAGTGGGAGAGTAGTGGAAGTGGCTTGTTGGAGCTCAAGTTGTATGTATCAGATTATTTATCAAAAGCGTATCACTAAGTCATTAGGTTTGAATATGTACTGTTCGGCCAACAAGCTTAGAACATGAGCGCAGCACCAGCAATGACAGCTGCAAGCACAACCGAAATGCTACCGACCGCAGTTGATGAGGCAGCGCCTTTGAATGCTTCTATACCCTTGACACCATTAACTCCTGACGGCTCGGAAGCGCTGGTAAGACCTGTGGTAGCAGCAGCAGGTGTAACGGCTGTGCTCCAAACCGACCATGTCTGACTCTGACTCGGGACAGAGCTGGATGCTGCAGGTGTCTTCGCACCACTGCTGGTGCTAATCGAAGCCGGTTGTGAATCTGACCAAACAGACCAAGTCTGACTCTGAACTGGGACAGAGCTGGATGCTGCAGGTGTTTTCACACCGCCACTGGTGCTAACTGAAGCAGGTTGCGAACCTGACCAAACGGACCACGATGAACTTGGATCCGTTGAGCCGCTCTTTACAGCTGTATTCGTAGCAGATATAGGTAACTTATTACCGCTAGCACTAGGGAATTCAGTGACTGGTACTGTAACAGTGACTGTTCTACCAACACCCCAGGCCTCTGGTACGCTTGTGACTATGGTCGTCATTGCAGGTTTGCTAGGAACTGGTGTCTCTGTGCATCCACAGTGGGTTGTGACGATGGTTGTCGTTTTTGTTTCCCACCCTGTTGGACAAGGGACGGCATACGTCGTCGTAAGAGTGATCTTGAGGACTGATGGATCATTCCAGTTGGACCATTTTTGAGACGCTGAGGGAGACACAGTAGTCCTCGTTGAAGACACAGTGGTAGAAGCAGTTTGCCACATACCCCACTTTGCTGGATCGGTGGGTTTAGTAGTGGATTGCGTACTAACTACCGGCCGGTTGCTCCATGTTGCGTGAACTACATCAGTAGATCTTGTTGTGGACTTTGAACCTGAATGCCACTCGGCCCAGTAGGATAGATTAGACAAAGTAGTGCTAGTACTGGTTGACTTGGTAGTGTCTGACAGTGTCGTTGTGGTCGACAATTTTGTGGTTGTAGAACCAGTTGTGGTCGACGAGCTAGCAGTAGTAGTGGTAGAATCAGCCGTAGTAGTGGTCGTTGTAGGAACAGTGGTGGTGGTAGAGCTGCTAGTGGTAGTAGAGTCGGTCGTAGTAATGGTAGAATCAGTTGTGGTGGCCGTGGTAGTGGTGGCCGTGGTAGTGGTGGCCGTGGTAGTGGTGGCCGTGGTGGTGGTGGTGGTGGTAGTTGTGGAATCGGCCGTAGTAGTGGTCGTTGTAGGAACAGCGGTGGTGGTAGAGCTGCTAGTGGTAGTAGAGTCGGT